>PVLD010004969.1:0-118333 GCA_004027595.1 Dinomys branickii
CTGGGGATATAGCTCAGTGGAATAAGCGCTGCCTAGCAAGCGCAGGGTCTTGAGTTCGATCCCCAGTACCGCAAAAAAAAAAAAGATTTTGCTATTCTGAACTCAGAATTATAGTGAGGTAGAAATCAAACAGACTACACAAAAGTTTTCTAAAAATGGAGGGAAAATCTCTGAATTGTCAGTGTGTAGGTGTGTGGGGGTGTGGTTTTGTTTTGGTCATTATTGTTGTTAATTTATGGTAAGAGTCTAATGCTTTCCTTCAGAGTATTTGTATTGCTTTAGTCTTCTGAAGCAGTAACTTAGCTGTTGACTTTTGATTCACTGACAAACTTTTATCATGATAGCAACCCTACCAGTGAGTAATAATCTTTAGTGCACCATATTTTGTCAGACAGAACATCATATTACAAAAAGACCAACCTTTTTCCAAGTGAATTTTTCTCCTCTGTTATAAGCCTGGAGTTTTAATGATGCAGAAACAGCTTCCATGTGAAAATTAGGTACTGAATAGACTAAACATTTTCCCAACTGGATGCTTGTGTATAACGAAATGTGAGCCATTGGGACGGGCTTCAATTCTTGTCAATCCCTGATGATATTGCCGGTTGCTGTTTCTGCACACTATTCACTTTCAAATGCAGGGCTTGACTCATAATTATAAATTGTTACTTGTAGTGAACTTGAAGAGAAATATGTCCTGTGATATATTTACTTTGTCCGTTGGTGGTGATGCTAGGGTTTTAGGATGTTACTTTGCCAGCTATGGAAATAATATGGGCATAATTATATGTGGTTTTGAGGTTCATTATTTTTCCTGGCTATGTCAGTGCATTTAATACTACATAGTTAATGTATTATGTAACTATATAATGTATTATATGTGAATATATATATATATATACATACACATACATGTTTGTATAAAGAAATTCTGATCTCAAAAATATTCCTTATGTCTATTCATTTAAAAAAAAAGGAAAAGAGAACAAAATAATACAAAATGTCACACTATTTGCCAAATCCTTTGAAATGCACCTCTCTAAAATCATTCATAGAAATTTGAACGTTTTCTAATTTTAAACATACAGAAAACTCTACCCATATTTCCAAGCTACAAGAAAGAAAATTTGATATTAAGAGTTCTCCAGAGAACCTTCTAAAAACAACTTTTAATAATTAATTAACAAATAATTACATTATTATAAAATTAAATTACCCAGAATTTGTATGATAGATTTCTGGGCATATAGACTATTTTACAAATTGTTTCCAGGTTCTAGAAATGTGAATAAGAAAGTTGACCACACTTACGAGATGTCTTGTGAAGGGTTTTTGTTGGAAGGAAGCACATTTTACTTCCTGGCTCTGCTTCTTTCTACTTAGGAAACGGTCTGATGTGCATGAATTTGTCTGCCCAGATGAACATGAAGAAATACTGGAAGTTGAAGCCCATCTCTAGAGAAATGCATCTAAAATTTGAGGATATATCCAAGTCACCTGGGGAGTTAACTTGCAGATTCTGATTCCAAATTTCTCTGATGGCTGCTATTTGGGATTTCTACCCAGCTCCTGGCTTCACAGTGATTGAATCATCACAACCCACAGTGAGGACCACCTGCCTGACTGCTCACCTTGGGGAGGGTTCAAATCAGAACACAGACCTGTGTCTCCACCCACAGGTGAATCAATGTCTCTTCAGGGAAGTTTGACCTTTGTGTAGTTAATAAGCTCTAGCTGAGATTCTGAGTCTCAAGCAGAGAGATGAGTCACTGCCTGAGACAAATGGTTTTAACTGTCAGGAGTACATGTAAGTACAATCATGTACTGGAAGGAAAACGGGGATTTGGTGTAGAAGATTCCAGAGGGAGAAGGGAAGAAAGTCAGAGCAAGACCACCTCCTGCTTTCAAAACTTCTTTCTTTTCAAACCATACAGCACTGATTTGTGAGCCAAAGCTAGTGGGACAAACAGCCTCAGACTTATCATTTAAAACAAAGCTTGAATTCTGCAGCGTTATGAAGTCCCACATCGCCTAGAATCCCACCACATCTCTGAAAATGTCTCATCCTACTGATCCCTCTCCTAAATTCTGGGAAAGATGCACTCACTATTTAATGACATCTCCCTCCACTTTGAAACTAAGCTTTAGATGTCACCTATGACCACAACTCTCTTATCCCAAAAATTCCCTGGCTAGGTTATGTACCTCTTTTATTTCTTTGGTCACATACTGCCTGCTCAGTGTGTCACCCTGACCGCTTTTTAAAATAGAAACCTTCTAACAGCTCCTCTGATTCCCCTTATTTGTGTTAATTATCATTTCCTTAATTATTATCCCCTTATTTCCATATCAATTATCATATGTTCCCATTTTGTTCACTTTCACCCCTCTTCTCCAACATCACTAAAAGGTATTGGTGGTAGAGATCTTCGTCTACTTGCTCACAGATATTGTCAAATTGGCTGAGAAACCTTCCTATCCTGTGCTAAATGTTTTACAATGATTGATGCGTACAAACTTAGATGCCACTTCAGCTTCCCGTGACATTCTCACCCCTTCAGACCTCCATCTTCTTATGATCACTCTCTATTATGTTAACCTCCCATTTTACCCTGTTATATATTTGTCTTAGTTACTTTTGTTATTGCTGATACAAAACACCTAATACCCAAATATTAAAGGAAGAAAGGCTTATTTTGGCTCTCAGTTCATAGAAGTTTCTGTCCATAGTCACCTGGCTCTAAGCCAGGGTGGCACGGCACTATGGTATCGCAGAGGAGACACAGTCCATGGCAAAGCAGGCAGGAGGCAGCGAAGCACGCATCCCTTTCCCTTTTAATTCCATCCCCCAGCCTATTGGGTGATGCCACACACCCATGGGGGGGCTTCCCCATCATCCACTCAGAAATATGTAAAATCGATCTGAGGACTAACTTAGTGCCACACATCCTTAATTCCAGTATCACACACTCTAGATCCAGCCACCGCAGAAGAGCCTCACCTATGAGTGCCTGAGGCTTTGGTGGGGAGACATCTAGACACAGACATAACAATATTCATGGTCTTTCTCTCTGTACAGCCTCACACGCAAGCACAATTTTCAGTTTATGATTAGAACATACAGTCTTTAAGGATCACAGTAGTTTTACGGAAGTATCCATTAAGCAGATATATAACAGAATAAATGGTCAATAAATATTTGTTGACTTTATTGTAAGTAAAATGTCTTAGCTTTTCTGTATTGCTATAATGTAGTAAATAATTTGTTTTACAGTTCTGTGTGTTAAAAAAAATTGGTCTTGATGGCTGATATAGTGCTCTTTTATTCAAGGGAGCAAGGGCAGACAAGTCAGTTAGGCATTTATTCCCAACATTAACACTGCGATGCTTTCACTGAGTCAAGTTTAGAGTGTGATCCTGTCCAGTTGGCACCCTTGCCAAAAGCACCCAGGTATTCACATTCTCACTCCCTCGCAATCCCATTTACTTGGCTTCAAATATTGCACACCCAGAATTCTACTAATGATGAATTGGCACTGTGGACAGTCTGGCTCAGCCCAAGGCAAATTCACACAGCTGGCTAAAGTAATCACATGGTGGGATGTTGCTTTTGTAGTTAAATATACTTGTGGTCTATCAGGAGCTCACTATTTCATAGCTGTTTACCTTTGATCCAACAGGGCCTATATTTTCCATTGCATAGCATTTTACCAACCTTTTAGCTGTAGAAGCTGCCCACGCTGACCTGGCAGACATGAGGCAATGATACCCAGATGTGTTTAATAGACTTGAAGCTGGTGCCTGTGTATTATTTTGTGACCTAGGCCACCTGGATCTGTGGACCCACTTGCACAGGCTGTGGCACAGGACACTATGCTCAAAGACTTACTGTAACTGCATTTGCTCCTCATCTTGATCTAGTCACCTCTTCAGGAAGGCACAGGAAAGAAAACCGTGCTCCAATTTCAACTTCAAATCTGATAGTAATATTTTCTAAAACTTCCATAATGCTTAAAATCAAAGTCATCCTTTCAGAGTTGACAAGGCAGGATCTAAATGCAAATCATGCTAGGTCTCTTGCTCAGTGTCTTGCCTGGTAATTTGTAGTCACTTTAATTAGTCATTCATTTATCAATTCACTGAGAAGTAACTCTTACAGCGTATAGTGCACACATAATGTTGTGCATCACATTTAGGGACAAAAGCTTCACCAATCCTAATTACAAACAGTATTGTAAAGAGGTGGAAGGTAAAAGAAATGGATGCAGTGATTGTAATGCATTTAAGTTTGATTCAGCCAACATTTATAAATGTACCCATCCTGTAGTAAATTTTAACACCTGCACACGTACATAGGTGAATGCTGGTTTGTTAAAGCAACTATAAACGTGTCTCAGGTAAACACTGCATGTGACAGTTGGATTTAGAAAAATCCCAGAACGTTCAGAGTAGAAAATAAAACTCATGCACTTAGAACTATTTCTTTGCAAAGTAAGAGCCAACAATGAACAAAGAGATAAGGATTCAACATCTACATTCCAGTTTCATCGGATTATTCACAATAAGCCACATATGCAATAATTTAAATATCCACAGAATGATGTATAAATAACTAAAACAGTATATACACATGACAGACTAGTTTAAGAAGTAAGTACTGCACTCTGCCATGGCATAGGTGAACCTGAAGCACATTATGCTAAGTGTAAGGAAATTATTTCTCAGCTTCCTTGTGTTCCTATGTATATTATAAGTGCTTTGAACTGGAGGGGAGCCAAGTGAAAATCAGAGCAAATTGTCCTGCTTTGAGTGGGGTAAGATGTTTCAGGAGGAGAGTTCATCTGTCTATGGCTGGACTAGAGGAGGCAGGTCAAATGTCCTGCCCTGGACCATATATACAGCATGTCAGAGTAAGCTTGCTATGCTCACAAAAAAAGCCATGGACACAACAAAAAAGTCCTATGCCCCTGACACTTCCCTAGCAGTGGGATAGTACTTAACTTTCTTTTTTTCTGAAATATTATTTAGAAAAATATGACAGAATTCTGTCCCATATTCTTTTGGTCTTTCCATAGAAACATTATAATTTTCTTTCAGAATTTCCTTTATGGAGCTGTAAATAATTCCTAGACAACAGGAAGACAGCAATCTTGAAACACTTCACTATTGCTATGAACCATTCATCTTATATTGTGGATGATGATAATGTCAGTGAAATTAATCTTAAGATGGAGGACCTTCAAAATTCAAATTAACTCTTGAGTGTGTGGGAGTTGGAAGTTTGTGGAATTTTGTTGTGATTGTTATTTTGCACTGCTAGCATTCAGGGACTATAATTCAGAGTGCTAGAAATTCTAGAGTATTCAGCAATGTCCCATAAAAAACAATAGTTTCACTGTGTCCCTCTTGGTTTTTAAACATTTGCATACTCAGTCTTACAGAATAAAAATTTACTTAAAATCACTTGTGAATGGAATCACCCTCTGTTATAGAGACAAAGAATATTTCACACAATTTTAATGTATGGTCAATTGCATAGGAGCACAACCGCTGTATAAATCAAGAGAAAACTCTACACTGTTGTGTTTGGTAATTTAACAAAGTTATTTCATATTGTAGGAAATAATAACAATAGCAATGTAATGATGTTATTTAAGTAGGCAAGTTACACAGTGTGGGCCACATCGGGGTCGTGAACCTGCTGTGATTCCTCACAGGAGCCCAAGCTTCACATGGGCACAAATACTTGACACTCCTTAGCGTTGACCTTGAACACTGATGGGAAAAGGAAGCATCTTCTGTTAGGAACTACTTTACTTTTATTTCTTAAATGCCCACTTTGATGAATTAGATAAATTCATATTTAATTGTGCATAGGCAGATAATTGTTCTATCCATGAATTTAACTTCAGAAAGTAATGGAGTTTTAGAAGAAAAATTTTTATTTATCAGAAATTTGAAAACTGCTACTCTATTCACAAAAGTTATCTGGTACATTTCTTTGATAAAACCACTTGAAAAATCCTTATCTTGCAACATGTGAACTCTGACATGGAGTACATAAAAATGGGCAAAAACCACAGTAACTTATGAGAAAATGCAATGTGTGTCATTTTAAAGGAAGAGCAAAATGCTCTGAGAACACGAAGGAGAATCAGAAACTGGAGGAGGAGTAGAATTTACCAGCAGTGCTAGATGGAGCATGAAGAGATAATGAGCACAAAAGTTAGACTAAGTACATGATATGTTCAGGAAAAGAAAATCAGTCTCAAATTTGGAGGAAATTACCTTCACAGACAAATACTCTTTATTTTCTACTGTTGAATTTCTTGATGAACACAAATCACAGACAAGAATATAACTGGTAGCCTCTTATGTGGAAGAGAAAGAAATGCAATGGAAAAGATTAAGAAGCTCCAGGAGATGAGTTAGACCAACCCTGCCAAGATGGAAGCAAGCAGCAAGCAGGAGAACTATAAGACTCTTTTAGATGAAGAGTATTTGCGTATTTGTACAGGATAGAAAATCAAATGGCATTTCAAACGGTAGTATGATTCAAAGTCCATACCACTGAATGAACAGTATTTTTGCCTCCTACATTGCAGCTCAGTACCTGTTGAGTTTATGAATAGACTCAAAACATACTTTAGGAACTCGAAGTTGTCTGTCTTTAATCACCTTTGCACCTTTGGCACCTTGGATACAGAGAGGATATGAAACAGTCTGGCTGACTAAACGGGAACCACCCGTGTTCTGGCTCTGACTATCCGGGTAGAGCACTGACGTAATTGAGAGCACAGGCTTGGAGCTTGGAATAGGCCGGCTCTTTGCCTCTCCCCCAGAGGTGATGTTCTAAACTCCGGAATTATGAATGTGTTTTGCTACATGACAGGGGAAGACAGAAGACACAGAGCGAGAGGAATAGGCAGCTACGGCAGATAGCAACTCACATGTGAGGTGCGGGACACTGGAAACTGACACAGAGCTACAGCATCTGGTTCAGATCATAACAATGTTCCGTGATAAGCAGGACTAAATTTCTTTTTTTCTTCTTTTTGTCAGTAGCAAAATAGGAAGGATAATAAGAATACATGCCTTAAAGGGTGGTTGCAAGAAAGAAGTGAGCTTGAATGTCTTTCTGAAATATCACTAAAAATGGGGCCTAATACTTAGTACGCACTACATAAGCACCATTAAGATCATTCACTAGTATTGGCCATCCCAGTAATCTCTGCAATGGAGAGAAAATTCTGGAAGGGAAGCTGGGCTCTCCTGCCTGGAATGTTCTCTAGCAGTCTTTCTTGCCTGTTCCTCTCTTCTTCTGAGTCCTTATTTAAATGTCACATGCCGCTGAATCGTGTTGGACCCTCACCCCCAAAGCTCTCTCTCGTTCTGCTATCTCATAGCTTTCAGGGAACTTCTCAGTTTCTACCATAGCCAAGATTTAATTGTGTCCTAATCAGTCTTCTTTAATAAAATAAGGGCAGTGTTTACTCTTGCATCCATAAAGTCTAAACTAGCGCTTAGAACATAATTGGAACTCATCTAAATATTGTAGACTCAGGAATTGATATTTGAAACTCTTTCATTTGACACGACATTTTCAGGTTCTATGAAACGACCTGCATATTTACATCATAGCACCCGGCCCAATGGCCTGCTAAATGATGCCACTGAACGCCCTCCTGTGCTGCTGCTTTTGCTGCTGTCACTGCTGTTTGTCCTCTGTGTCGCTTCAGGCATTGCGCTGCTTTTGTTTACTTGAATTACCTCATGCCGCCTTCTACCTCCGCTGCTTAACCATCTTCCTTTGAAAACCATCGGCTCTGCTAAGCCTTTCTGGCTTCATGCTTTTTCTGTTGTTTTTGTTGCTAGGCCCACAAGTCTCCCTCACAAGTAAACCTGTGACAGCCTCTGGCAGTGCTGCCCATATGCACCCTGGAGCATTCCTTTCACTTTCTCGTATTCCATAATCTCCTAGCTGCGTTTTCCACATCAATCCTCCAAGGAACTTTTTATCTTACTTTGCTAATTTTGAATGATGGAAAAATAATTTCCCATAGAATTCTGTTAGCCTTTCATTCCTTTTCAAGAAGTTCTAATTTTCTCCCAAGATGCAGAAATAAGCACTGGATTTAGCTCTTCTTCATTTTTGCCAGATTAGAGAATAGATCCACAAGAATTTTTGTTGAATGAATTAATAAAGGATTGCTAAAGGCCAAACAATAGAAAGAACCAAATAACAGTCACCAAGTTCAAAAAGAACTAAATGGACCTCATATTTCAGAAATCATTATGTACATTTAGAGAGAAGTCTAATAATTTTTTCATGCCAATCTTCAGGAAATGATGATTGTTATAACAGATATGGAAAATAATAAATTGCAACAAAATACTGAGGAGTTCTATTTAGTGGAGTCTTTCAGTATACAGATTGCACAGTAAAAGGAATTTTTGGACACCTGGTTAAAGTGAAAATTTCCATTTATTGAGACTTCCAAATGCACAGAAAAGTTAACCTAGTATGAAATTCAATTTATAGTTATACAAGTTACTTAGCAAGCAGGCAAATTTGATGGGGGAAAATTTGATGAACTAATTTTGGAATAGATTATTTTTGAACATAAAAGAGTATTTGAATGTTACTAAGAACATTTTGAAAAGAGAAAGTATGTACTCACTTTTAAGCACATCTTTATTTTCAAGTTTGGAACCTGTTGCTTGCTAATGTAATTTTGTTTATCTTTCTCAGAGCAAGCCCAAAATATCATACCAGCAATCATTAGCCATTAGCTAATCTAAAATTACTAAAGCAAATGTCTAGCTTTGCCATTCCTTTGACATCGTGAAGGAGGTGTGCTCTTATTATTACTAGAGAGGAGAGTCACAGAGCTCTGAAACACAGTTTAGGGGAAAGAGACTTTGAGGTAGCAAAGGGCATCAAGGGAGCATGAGCTATTAATTGCCTCTTCTTGTCTTTCTTGAAAAAATAAAGAATAAAGTTGACACACCTTGTTCTTCTGAATAAGCGATTGAGGAATAGAAATGTAAGGTTGCAGTGAACAGTTATTCTGGAATCTGGATAATGGAAAAAAATGGCTTTCAAAGTTTAGAGAGACATGTACCAAATCCATATGAGGAACGTAAACATTGTTTACTTCAAACATGTACTAATAAAACAAATGAAAGCATCACATCCTACAGAAAATAACCTGTCTGACTTCTGGTGAAAGACAAAGAAACAGAAGAAGGCTTGGAGATGGTCTGTCGATCCACACTCTGTCTCTCTCTGTTGCTTGACTGGATTCAGCAGGCCTTCCCTGGTTTCTAGGCAGATGTATTGTTGTTTTAAAAATTCCTCCATTAGCCTGATATTCCTCCCCATGTCTCAAATCTCTTGGTTTCAAAGATTGTATTACATGGTGATAGTGTGACCAGAAAAGGTTGATTTTAAAATATCTAATGATCTACAACATTTTGTATTCCCTTTCCTTGTATAATAAGAACTAGTACAATATTTTTAACAGAGAAGGCAGTATTGTAAACACTTGACACATACTAACCTTACTATGAAATTATATTGTCCTCATAATACACATAATAATCTGAGATAGAAGGAAGTTGACAACCTTGCTGAAGCATTTGGAGGCAAGATTTGAACTCTTAAAGTCTGGCTTCAGAATGTGCCTTCTGTGGCAGCCATAGAAAGTATTCATATGTACTCTGTAAGAAATTAGTTTGGTAGGCTTACTAATTTAAATGTAGCCCATTTTTCTCATTTTAATGGTAAATATGATATTTAGTTATTCTGAAAAAGAATAGAATAAACAAAACACAAGTCTCACTATTTCAAAAGTTTTATCACATGCATATCTTGCACATCCACAGTGGAAACCAAATAAATGGATTATGATATGAGTTCAGCGTTTCCTCATTCAGAGTCTCAACCTTTCAAGTCGCTTTTTCATTCAAAGTTATCCATGTTGACATCACTCCTTATAATTTACTTTTCTGTGGCATTAAGTCTATTGGTGATTCTTTTCCTTTTTCCAACATAAAAGAAATCTATGTGACTTTATTTAATGCAGCATGTATTTATTCATAGAATGTTTTGATTTGTTTTTTTCTACTTAGAAGTATTTCCTCATCTTTATTTTTTATTAGTACATGTTACATAATGTTTGCATATCTTGGGTCAAGTTGGGTACATGTACATAAGACTTCTAATTCCTTTTGTACTTCTCCTTCCTTTTCCCTCCTTGTCTCTTGATATCCTTCAAATCTGAGAAAGGTCTATCTCCCGACTTCCTGTTAACTCTCTTTATTTAAGGAATTTCCCTACTATCCACAGGATTTTCATCCAAGATGCTATGTATTCTGTAAGTGTTAATGCTGGCACTTTGTTGATCTATATTTCCCAGCAATTAGTAGGTGCCACATTCTTTCACCAAGTGATTCTTAACAGAGACTGAAAGTCTGAGCAATTGGGATTATTCTAGCAACCTTCCAGGAATAACAACCTAGTCCATGTATAAGCGAACACATAGCACATTTCTCTGTTCTAATTGTCTTCTGGCAGAGGGCTAGTCAGACATTGTTAGTTGTAAGACACACTCTAAATGAAGAGATTTTAAAGTATTAAAAATGTGCATATCATGGTCATTGACAAGTGGCAATGTAGACAAAGTTTCACTTGCATTATTAATAGGTGGATATTGGATATGAACTTTCAATAAATTATGTGTGTTAAAGTTGGTTTTACCCCACTATCTCTCTTTGCAACATTTTTCTTAGGAATCATGCTGAAGAATGTAGTTAAATCATTTACTACATAGTTTATCTACTCTAGGTAATGGAATCTAAGGTGGGTTCATAAATCAAATGTAGACAGAATAATTTGGAAATTTTAGGAGCTCATATAAATGCTGAGACTTATTTTTTGTGTATGTGAGAACCAAATCTCACTATGGTCTTCAAAATGGAACACTTTTTCTTTTATTGTTTTTATTTGACTAGGTTTATTCGTTTTTCTAAGTTCATGATATAAAATTCCATTCAATTCCCTTAGGATTAGAATGAAGATTTCTTTAAGACCACAAGCTGAAAAATTATAGTGGTATACCATAACTTCATTCCAAATATATGTGAACCACAAGTTCTCATAGAAAAAATTCTGCTTTTCATTTAAACTATATATGTACATGAGATCAGAGAAATAAATGTTATAAACAGGTGAATTTTAGAAAACAACCAATGTCAAGTGGTAGTTTTTTCCTCTCTAGAATGAAAGCATTATCTTTCTACTGTCAAATCTCAGTTTGTATTTCTTTTGAAGTGGTATATTTTGACCACTATTTATTTGAATATATATATATATATATATATTCTATTTCATGGGTATCTTCCAAGCTTGTATTCATGTGCTAAAATTTGGCTCCAGGCATTCCATTGCAGTGTCTTGTGGTGGGCTTTTAGTTTGTCCTAAACATATTTCACACATCTTTTTTTCTCTTTTCTATTTCTTTTTTAGTGGTACCAGGGATTGAACCCAGGGCCACTGCTCTTCACATCAAGGCATATTTCCAGCCCTTTTTCGAATTTTGGCACAATGTCTCCCTTAAATCACTGAATCGTCCCTGTGAGGCTCAAATCTGCCATCCTCTTGCCTCAGCCTCCCGTCATGCCGGGATTCCAAGCATGTGCCACCACGATCAGCTATTCTTTTCACTCTGTAGGTTGTATTTCATTTCATGTTGGCAAAGCTGGGTCTGATTTGGATTTCATTTTCTTACATTACATTATTTTACCTTTGAAACTTTTTAAGTTTATAGTTTCCCATTTTCTAATTCTTTCCAAATACCAGTCTTAATCTTAAAAACCTGGCTGGGCTCCTTCTCACTGTGCCTTACATTCCTTAACGTTTTCCATTTGTAATAACTGCCGTTTGCGTAGTGCCTGTACAGGTGGTCCTCAATAAATATTGCTTACCCGATAGAATTGCTTTAAAAACCAATCCAATACAGCTTTTCTTCTATAGTGCATTAAAGAATTCAGAAATTTATTGAATAATATTTGATTACGTTTTGGTAAAATTTATCTGGAAAAGTTTGATTCACTCGTTTTCATGATTTTGGAGCTAGTTATATAAAATCAATAATGGAAAATGGGGGAACTAAATTATTTATTGATTTCATTGTAATAATATTCCATTATTTTCATATTTTCTTACTAAATTTATAGAAAGTCACACATTTATATAAGGAAGTATTGAAGATTTAATTTTTATTTAATATTACTCAAGGAAAAAAATAGCTAGCATTTTCTGATGAATTCAGTGTCTCATTTTAAGAAATTAGCCCTAAAAATGTTTATCTGTAAGATAACAGAGAAAATTTAAACATAAGAGCTAGCTACTGGGCAGGTGAATTATTTCCTGTTTTAAAAAGAGAGAACTGATTGTCTTGTTCTTGAAATTTCACACATTTTGTAAAACTTTTTAACAAAACACAGAAGTTATCTTTTCCTGTCTTAAAAACCTTTGTCACTTTCCTACTAGTCCATAGTTTTTAACCCCGTATTTTTCATTTTCTACAAAAACCAAATAAATTATCATAAATCTTCTTGAAAATTGCACTGTGTAATAGTATGCTTTTTCTGGAGAAAATACTATATATAAATAGATACAGCCTTTTGGACCAGTCAACAGGTATTAATTGCAAGCTCAAGGCAAACTACATAACACTGCTACCTGAACAGGGGACATGGGACAAAAATATGTAGATGCAGAAGGGGAGGTGAAAATTGACAGAAGAAAATCACATTGGGTGCGTTTCCCATTTTGACAGCCTTTACCTGCAGGACCACAGGCCTCATTATATACTGTTGGTCAAATAAAAATTTTTAAAAAGTTTTTCTTTCAGTCTTGAGGAACAAGAAATAGTACAGGGCCAAACATACTGGAAAGCTGAGAAGTCCTGGAAAGAATGATAAATTCTCTGTAAAAACTCCTCTCATATCTCTGGTTGACTCCTGAAAATGCACAGGTAAGATTTCAAAAAGTCAGACAAGGCTATATGAACTGTTAGTGAGATTTAAGCTTTTTTCCACTGAAGGGAAACAAAATTTGAAAATTGAACTCAAACGCTCATCAACCAAGAAATGGATAAAAAAGATTTTTTTTTTTTACACAATGGAATACTACTCAGCCACAATGAAGGATAAACAGGAGACTTTTATAGGTAAATGGATGCAATTCGACACACTCATAAGTGAAATAAATCAGACCCATATGTGTAAACACCATATTGTCTCAATAGTGTAAGCAACTGAATGAATAAATAAGATTCAAAATGTACAATAGATATTTTGAATGGAAAGAAACTGTTCAAAAGAAAATAAAAACTGTGAAAACTGAGAAAAGGCAAAGAAAGGAAAGGTAAAGAAAAAAATTATATATGATATTTAAGATAGTTATACAGCTAGTTTCTTTGTTGAAAGAAAGGTTTCTTTACTGAAAAGAAAGGTTTGTGCTAATATTTTTTGGACACTATTTCATGCCTATGTCTTGTACTATGAACAACTACTATGAATATCACAATATGCAATGTATTAATTATTGTTACTCTCTCATTAGACTGTTTTGAAGCTCTGTTTTATTGTTATTTTTACTTTTTTCCATTTAAAATTTTTTAAAATTTTGAAAATTGAATTCAGCCAAGTTATATCTCTGATTAAAATTGAAAGAAAGGCTTTGAAGGAATATTCAAACCAGAGCTTTTAAAACAAATAATTTTTAATGCTCTAGACAGAAATCTGAAAGTGCTTATCATATTATGAATCAGAAAAAACATGAGAAGATAGTCTTTATACAAATATTAGTATAGCATACCTATATGAAAAAAGTCACTGCAAATACTTTATTATTAAATGCAAAATTAATTAGAAATTTCTCATATACATGGGTATACAATGCAAATGTATTAATCGGCTTTACAAGACCCAACACCTACAACTTAGAGAATCAAGGGCTTAGTTTGGCCGATGGTTTCATTCGCCTCTGCTCATGGTTAGCTTGCTCCAAGCAGGAACATCATGGTAGAAAGGGACAGCAGAGCAAAAGCGCTTAGTTCATGACAACCAGGAAGCAGAGCACGGGACAGTGTCACAGAGGAAAGGGCCAGGCGTTATATACAGAACTAAAGGCCACACATCCTTGACATACCCGATTACATGTGCAAGTTTGCTTTGCTAACCTTCTAAGTGTCTCCCAAGACAATCAAATTGACAGTCTTAACCACCACATCCCACTCCTCATCAGTTTGAACACAAACACAGCTGTAAACCACACTTACGTTCCAAGTCAGCACAATGATAAGTTATTCCACTTAACATGATTCAACTGTCCCTTGTACAACCAGAATACAATATGCCTTTTCCCAAAGACTTAACAGTTCCAGCATTGGTTAAAAGTCCAAGTGCAAGCCTCTCATGAGTGCGACTCAATGCAAGCAGTTATCTGAGAAGCGCTGAAAAAATCAAAAGCAAGTTATATAGCCACAAGGTCAAAATAGCACAAGATAAATACTTTAATTCCCAAAAAGTGGGATAAATGGAATAGAACGCAATAGAACCAAAGCAAGGTCAAAACCAAGCAAGGCAAACTCTATATCCTGTAGCTCCATATCCAGCATGTGGATACACGCTGGTGAGATGTGAATTCCGAGTCTCACACCTATTGCCTTGCTGGCTGTAGCCCATTCAGTGTCTTTCAGGCTGGCTCCACTCTTGGGCTGCAGCTTTCCTTGGTGACATTCCATGTTCCTTGTGTCTCTGATTTTCTGAGTTCTACCGCACCTTTGATGTCATTCTCACAGCTTCATACAATACGCTCTTAGGGACTCCTAGCCTGGCTTCCCATGCCTTCCTTTGAAACATTAAAACAAGCCTCTCTAATCTCACGACCATTGTACTTTGCATGCAGTAAGAACAAGCCTCATACATAGCATCAACACCTACTATCAACAGCAACAGTAGCAGGCCCCGTGGACCATGGCTGCCGCCGCCTCTGAGTGCCTGAATGCCTGAAGATAGCGAAAGAAGCACTGGAGAACAAATTTCCTGGGAGACCATTCACAAGCTGGAGTCTCAGCAGCTCTCATCTCAAGCAAAATATTTACACTTTTGTCCTGTTGAGCCTGTGGTGGCGATGGTGGCGGGGTCTTGGTGATTTCTGAGATACTCTCAAGGTATCTTTCTTCTTAGCCACATAGAAAGTACTGGGTTTCTTTTTAGTAGTAGTAATCTCTTCAGCAACTACACCTCCTGTGGCCAACTTTACACGTGGTTCCTTTCGGCCTCTGATCAAATTTTTTTCAAAATTTCCTGCTCTGCTTTCTGCTCCCAATTCTCACTACAAATTTGGCTAGTGGGCTGGGGATATACCTCAGTGGATGGAATAAGCGCTTGCCTAGCAAGCGCAGGGTCCTGAGTTCGATCCCCAGTACCGCAAAAAAAAAAAAAAAATCTGGCTAGCAACAGCCAGAGGTATCCAGTATTGAATAGTGGACTGTCTGTCAGATCAATTAGCGCACTGTTCTTAGTCTCAGACTCCTGCAAACTCTCAGGACGTGGAAAAAACACAACAAACATTTTTTTGCCAAAGCGTAATAATGCATTCTGTCAAATCAGAGATGGAGCGCTTGTTCCCAATTGAAGCCTCCTGAGATTGGCCTCTACGGTCTGCATTCCTTTCAGCAATCTAGGCTGTTGGGCTCTACCTGAAACAACACACTGCATTCTGCTTACAGCATTTTAGGGATTCTTTAGCTTTCATTGTTTTTAACTTTTCCAAACTCCTCCCATAAACTATTTCCAAAAGCTTCTTGACCCGTGTTCATGTGGAGCCACAGCAAGGGTTCTCCCTTGGTATCAGTTTTCTCCATTGGTCAGTTTTCTTGCCCAATACTCACCATGGGAGGAGGAGAGGTTTATTTCCATCGCACTTTCAGAGGACACAGCCTTCGGTTAGCTCTAAGACAGGAAGGGCGTGGTGAGCAAGCTGTTTAGTCCACGGTTATTGAAAATCGGCACAGAAGAAAAGCATCAGAGAAGGGGACAGGGACCATATGTGGAACCCAAGGTCGTGCCTTTGTGACCCACACAATTACATTCAGCAATGGGCTTTATTAATTCCTTAGGCACCTCCCAAGCCAATCAAGGCAACCATAATATTCAGCGATAAAGAACAGTTAGAAGAGATTTAGAATAACTTTTTAACTTGTCAATGTGCTAGGCTTGTTAGGATATAAAAAGTAACTGCTCTAAGAAAAGAACATGAATTACAGCTTATCAAACAAGACTGTTTTCACTAAAGGATGCCATTAAAATGAAAATGAAAGGCTGTGGAGGAATATTTTACATACTTATTAAATATAGTTCTGATTAGTATACAGGAGACACAAGAAAACTCTGCAACTCAAAAATAAAGATAGGCAAATTAATATAAATTTAGAAAATATTTTAATATATATTTCACAAGTAAAAAATAAGAATAATAAGTACATGAAGAATGTATATTATTCATCATAAGAGATCATATTTAAATATAATGAGAAACCATCACTGATAACCAAATGGCTAATATCAAAAAGACTAACAACACTAAATGTTGGTAAGAATATCAATAAATTCGAATTATTAAGTACTCCTGGAAGGAGTTTTAAATGTTACAATCTTTCTGAGAACAGCTGGATGTCTGTTATAAAATCAAATACATATTTATTCATGATCTAAAAATTATAATCCTATTTACTGAATGGATTTAAAGGTATGCTCCTCAAAAAGATAACTATAAAGTATTAATACAGGTTATAGTTGGACAAAATTTCTTGAAACATTCAGATCAACCTTAGTAAAAGAATCAACAAATTGTGATCTATTCATTAAATGGAATGCTGTTGACCTATTCAATGAAAGAAATATAGGGGGCTGGGGATATAGCTCAGTGGAATAAGCGCTTGCCTAGCAAGTGCAGGGTCCTGAGTTCGGTCCCCAGTACCGCAAAAAAAAAAAAAAAAAAAAGAAATATATACATAGATTAGATAGATAGATAGATAGATAGATAGAGATGTGGGGGAATTACAAAAATGCTGAATGAAAAAGAAGTTGACTGTATAAAAGAATGAATACTCTATGATTACATTTTTAGGAAGTTCTAGAACTGGCAAAAAAAAATAAGAATAGCATATATCTCTGGGGAGTTAATGAAGTGATTTATTGTGAAGAAGCATAAAAAGTTTTCTACAGAGATGTAATATTCCATACCTTGATATAACATATACTTGCACAGCTATATTTTTTTTGTACAAAATCATTTAATGGTATACTAAATAGCTACAGCATTCATTGGTTGTAATTATTACCTCAGAGGAAACAAACTTTAAATTCTAAATAATTATATATGCACTAAATCTGCACTTTTGTCCTCAGCTGAATTTATAGTGCACCAAAAATAACAGATGCATAGATGAACGAAGAGATGGATGGATGAATACTTACTTATGTGATAAGGTAAGTATTATAAAATAGTAATTGTACCACCTAGGTACTGCACATAGGAATATTCTTTATAAAGATCATTTAGCTTTTCTTTATGTTAAAATTTTCATTATTGTGTTTTAGAAAAATAAATGCAAGATATAAGTTTTACTTTAACTATATATTTATTCTGGATATACTTTAGCCTAGTGAATACACTGACTTTGTTACATCAAGGACATCCATCAACTATACACATTTTCACCTATAAACATTATAGTCCTTTTAAATAGGGCAACGTGAGTCCTTGATCCATTAAGATCAAGGAATTTCTACATAAAACATGATGTATGCAAGCCAGCAGCACAGAGGAAATTTGCAAGAAATTGTTCAGAATTCTTTAAAGAAACGTTGCCTCAACACTGACAGTGAAATAGAGGTTATTATTGTATGGGAAAAATAGTTACCAATCCATCTGAGGAATTCTGAAAAGTCAGACTGAGTTTGAAGGAGTTTTAGGAAAGGGTAGTAAATCCTATAAGAAAGTGCAAAAATTCTAGCTGGCAAACTAATTTTCTTTCTTAGTGATATGTAACTTAATATACCTCAGATGTGATTAGATTAAATACAATATGATGCTTTCGAGTATCTGCTATGTTCTAGATTCAGTGTTCAGTAAGTGTTGGAAAGAATGGTGACAAAAACACAATCTGTCACTTAAGAATGAAAATTCTGGGCTGGGGAGATAGCTCAGTTGAATAAGCGCTTGCCTGGCAAGTGCAAGGTCCTGAGTTCGATCCCCGGTACCACCAAAAAAAAAAAAAAGAATGAAAATTCTGGGAAGGACATAAAGCAAGATGAGAGACACAATCCATAATACAATTGTGAAATGAGATTCTGCTGCCTCAACTTTCCTGATCTTATTTAAGAAATTCTCCAAAAAGAAATGATGAACAGAATGAAGGACTTTTTAACATGTCTTTTACACTTTAAATCCTAATTCATTCATGGTTTAATCATGAAATATTATGTTATTATTTAATTTTGAATGTTGAGAAACACTTGCTTTATTCTGCTTTGTGTTTTGATATAAATATACATATTTTGCCTTACAAGCTTGGGGTTTCAAAATTCATCACCTATGTTACTGTTTCTGAAATTTGCAAACATAATCTCTTTTTCCAACTTAATTTTTACAATTTGATCTCTTACTGATGACATAAAATAGCCTATGAAATCCTATTATTTAATAAACTACTAACATGTTGAAATGAGAATAGTCATGTAATTAAATGTGCATAGGTTCACATTCTTCTAAGAGATAAATGCCTCAAAGTTTTATTCATGAGTTAAATATTTGTTAAAATGGAAAGTGACTCAAGGTGGGAATTGCTGAATTTATTTGGAGAACATGATTTTAAGTGATATTAATTTCAATTCAGATAATTTTTAATATTATTTTATGGCTAGTGAAGAAGAAGATGAAACTTGGGCGTTAGAAGAAAAATGCTGGCTGTCAGCCTGCAAGACGGAGTGGAAGGATAACCAAACAATTGGAACTGATTGACCAAAGAACAATAATAAAAATTCTGTTATCACACATCTCGTATGTGCTCTGCACACACTGCTGAGACCTTTGAGAGAAAAAAGGGAATAATAATAATCTTTTTGTCCCCAGGACCTCGCAGTATGAATCACAATGTTCAAAAGATATTGTTAAATGAAAGTGTTCTGAAATCTTTTTCTGACTTTAGCTTATGTTATAGGAATAACATCCACCTTAGTGGTATATATCTTAATAGAAATCATCTTTGTAATTAACTATTTAAACAGATAAAGTATTATAAATAATCTATACTGTTACCAATACCGTTAATGAAAGCAATAATGATATTAAAAGCATAGACTGACAATGGGAACGTGAAAATTGAAAGATTCCAAACAGATCTATTTCAAAGGAAAAGGTTATGCAGGAAGATACAGATTTATAAACTTTATTTTATCAATTCATATGTAATAATTAGATGATATGATCAAAATGTCATTTCTCTTTTATAAGTCATAAATTTTATAGAACTATGTTCTACTGTTGCTATATTTTACATTAAAAATACACAGAATCTCTATTTATAGGCACATGCTAATTTTGTCCAATTTTGCTTCTAAATTTTTCCCCTAGATTAAACTACAAAACTGGAAAAATGGTGTAATCAAAAGGTGATGTTTGAAGACATAGTTATTCCACTTTTGTGTTCTCTCATGAAAGACTGGAATCTTCAAGGCTGTGTTTAATATATGTACTCTTAGACACCCAATGTCTAGCAGTGTTTCATGCATAGTAAGCAAAAACAAAAAACCCAGACTAAATCAATAAATGAACAGGGTTCATTCAATCAATAAAAGGCACTGTTCTTTGTTTTATTCAAATTTTTCTGTAGTAGGTATGAATCAGAATCACTGGTGCCTAAAGGTAATGGCATAAGTCACCTGTCTCCAACAGAGGCTCGAACTCCCTGTCCCTGGAGCGACACACACACTTCTCAAGCTACCACACTACACGAAGTCTTCCTTCCAGTCTAGGACTCTTCTTTCCCTATAGTCACTGGGTGAATATGATCTGTCTTACAACATCCTGCTTCTCAACTCATGCTTCCCTGCCCCCCTGAACTGTGTGTGTGTCTCCTGCCCACATCCAAGTTTACTTGTGGTCTGCCAAATATTTTAAGAATTGAAAAAGATCTCAGTAAAAGCTAATGGGCACCTAACAGAGACAGATGGGCCTCTCAAGGATCTTAAATTTTCTACATTGGAAAATGATCTCTTCTGCCCATCTGTGAAACTGACCGGTGAGAATGAAGAGAGGTGACATGGTAGGTCTCTCTGAAAGATGCTGTGAAGAACAACTGAGCACAGTGTATCTCTAGGGCTGAAGTTACAAAACCTAAGAAGACGCAATTTCTGTCCTTATCACCCAGAGGTTCATGTGTGAAAACCTGTATATATTCAGTCTACCTTCGACACAATCAACCAAAGTGCCTGAGTGTAAGCATTTCAATGGCAGTATTAGGTAGGTAACATTTTATCTCAATTTTAAAAATGAGAAAAATAAGGCATAAATATAGAAAATTGGGGCTGGGGATATAGCTCAGCGCACAGCACCTGCCTGGCAAGCACAACATCGTGAGTTCAATTCCCGGTACCGGAAAGAAAGGAAAGAAGAAAAGCAAGAAAACTAGATAGATAAATATATAGAGAAAGCTGTAAAAAAAGTTACTCTGGTAGCAGACTAACGCCTCCCCCAAACGATGTCTGTGTCTAAGCTCCAGAACGTGTGACTATGTTGTGCTACACAGCAAAGAGGACCTAAGGTTTCCAGTAGATCTAAAGTTCCTTATTTGTTGGCCTCACAATAAGAAATTATTGTGGGTTATCCTGCAGTCCCAGCACAATCACAGGGCAGTTTAAGTAGGAATAGGGAGATGGAGTGGATGGCAGGGTCCAGAGAGAAGCTGGAAGATGTTAGTTTGTTGCAATGGAAGACAAGGAAAGTGACCACAAGTTTACCAGTATGGACAGACTGCATAATCTGAAGAAGACAAGAAAACTCACTCTCCAGGATAGCTGGAGTAACGAAGCCTTATTAAAATCTTTCCTGTTACTAAGACAAATTTTAGAACTGCAAGGTAATAAATATGCTTGTGGTAGTTATTACAGCATAAATAAAGGAATACAACTGTATGAAAAATAAATAAAATAACTAATTCATGTACACAGTGGAATACTATATAGCTGTGAAAAGAATATCTTTCCATTTGTGATAATGTTACATTAGTGAAATCATCTAGGCACAGAGAGACAAGCACTACATCATCTCATTCATATGTAGAGTAGAGAAGTTGATCTCACAGAATTTGAGACTACAGTGGTGGTTACAGGAAGCTAGAGAAAATAGGGAAATGAATGGTGGAAGTTCTTCATCTGATACATTAGTATGCACAATTCCTATGGTTTTCAGTTTCAGTTAAAATAAATTTAACTAAATAAAAACACAAGTAAGACATGTATAGTTTTATAATAAAATAGTTTTTGTATCACATTACCTTGGCCAAAGTTCCTCCACCTCCAATCTGTCTACATAGATACTGTTAAAATCAATTCTAAACGCTGTTGATGTACTCCCTGCCCTGAAGCATTCACACTCTCTTTGCTTTCTCTCCTTCTTGCAAGTGTTTATACCTTGAATGAATGAAAATCTGGTTGGGAAATGAGATATCGTTCCACAGCAGGATAAATGGGTTAATATAAGGTTAAGAGCTTGCAGGAACACTGGCAGTTTCAGGGCCAAGCTTAAGAAAGTCAGTTCTAAAAATCAGCAAAGATAAATATATGTTTTAACCCTTAAGAAACAAATTAGATTGCTTTCAATACTTGTCAGGAAGCTTCTCCTATTATTAAGAATCGCTGAAGGCTTTTATTGATAGTATTAACGCGTAACAGCAAAATAAGTGGCTCTCAGCTTCACCAGGAAATCTCTGAGCTTTCTCGGCAGCACATCAGAGCTCAGTGGAGCACTTCTCCAGAGCATAAGGGCTTCCCTTTTTGCGTGGGGCCCTCAACTCTAATCCCCCGAACCCCACAGGAAGGGAATTCTGGGAAATGTAGTTCCCAGGTTCCTTCAGCAACAGGGAAGAGTTTAAAAGGAGATAGAAAATGGACAACAGAAAGACCAATATGTGATTTTGTCATTTATGCAAATACAAATACTTAAAATTCTTTTCCCACTTAATTTCAAAATTGTTTCCTGATTTATCACTGTGAAGATATTAGAATCTTTACGTTTCTAACCTCTCCTGTTCATCAGAAATATTTTGCTCAGTGTATCCTTATTTTAGTAAACCACCTGAAAATCATATATTTTGGTGCAATCATAACTTAACCCTTACCTATTATTTTAATAGATTTTAAAAGGTGGAAACAAAATAAATTCCATATCTATTATTATTACTGTGTTAGTTTTAGCTACTATAGACCAAATGTGATAAGTTTGTGATTATGCTGTGAAAGACAGTGTGCTTAGTATCAAGGTCAAGTAAGTTATTTTTCTTCTTGTATCCCATAGTCACTGAAATCGTGTCTTATTTTTGTGGTTCTTTTGTGGATCATTACCTTTAGGCTGTTTTTATTTTTAAAGATTCCAATTGTTTTCTTGATTTTCTCTTTCTCTCTAATCCTCACTCTCTTAACCTTGATTTTTCCTCCATTCTTTTAATATGAGAGTCAGTTATATTTCAAGTATTTTGATGCCATCAACTATTGAAAAGCTACATCATTATTTTTATTAAAGTAATACTCTTACATTCCCCCAAATATCTGTTCTAAATTAAACTAGTTTATCTCTGAATGAACACTAATATTTGGAGAACATTTATTTTAACTTTTGTCTTGGTGCACTATCATCTGAAAATGAGAAACAGTACATTACTTGTCAGGAAAAAAAAATCTTTATTTTACCTCTCTTTAAATTAGTATTTTTTTGAGAAAAATTGGTTCAAAAATAACTTTCCTTCAGAGTTTTAAGGCACTGTCTCAATGCTCTTAAACATTTGATGTTCTACGGGCTGGGGATATAGCTCAGTGGAATAAGCGCCTGCCTAACATTTGATGTTCTACTGAATACAGTAATACCATTTTGATTTCCTTTGTACTTCTTTGATAGCCTGTAAGATCCTCGATACGCCCTAAAAATTATACACTGAAATTTTTATTTCCCCATTGTATCTATTCTGTCTTTTTTCAAATTTCTTATTTTCAAATCATGGCTTTAAATTATTTCTTATTTCTGTTTTATAGGGTTAGAGCATTCTGGTATGCATATTTATGAGGATGGTTGATTTTTAAAGTAAATTCTGTCCTCTGAATTATCTGTCATGTTAAGGTAAATTTTTTTATTTTAAAGATAAAAGAACAAAAACATTAACAAACACAGAGATATTTACAACATAACACAAAACAATTGTTAGTCTTTTTATGTTTTTTTATTTTCTAGTATGTGTGGGTTTTTTGTTTGTTTTGCTACGGGAATTGAACTCAGAGTTCCGTGCTTGCCAGGCGGGTGCCATGCCACTGAGCTACATCCTTGACCCTTATTGTGTCTTAAAAGAATTTGAGTTGACAATTCTTGTGGCTGGCATAGACTTGGTTTGTGGGTGTATAATATGCCACTGTGCTTCCTCCAGAGTTATTTCTCCTAAAAACTAGGGTTCTCTGAGAGGACAGTAATATGTGTGCTGGTTTTGCAAGATTTTCTCTAAGTTATGCAATACAGAGCTAGACTTTTTGTGATATAGACCCATGTACTACACGGAAAAAGCTCTGCTCTGAGGTATGAATTCCTGCTCCGATTTACCCCAAAGTTGTTTGCTTCATTTCTTTTGAGAATCATCCGTTCTTTTTGACTGACAGCAACTATGAAGCTATTTGTACCATGGTACCAGGATGGTAGAGTAGATGGAAAAGAATGAGGAATACTTTAGGAGATCACTTGGGGGCAGAGGGTGTAGTTCAATGAATGAGAACTTACCTTATGGCGAATGAGACCCTGGATTGATCCGTAGCACAAAACAAAAAACAAAACAATACAAGACAAAGACATACCACTTATCCTTTGGGCATATTGCCAATTCAATTTCTATTTTATTTCTTCTACTTCTGATGATTTCAAGCTTAGAATTCTTTTTTTGTTTTCTAGACTTCTTCCCCTACTTCCTTTGCTTATAATTCATCATCAAAGTTCTTTTTTGCTTTTTATTCATAATTAACCTCTTCACTACTGCTGATCTTTCTCACTACTTCAGTCACTACAGAAATTACAGATTAATTCCCTATGTACACAGAAGACAAAGTGAATTCATAAAGTTGTTAACTAACTGCTTGAATTTAACATGAGAGCATTATATCTTTTTATCTGTATACAACATTTTCTTTTTGGAAACTGTCCCTCAACTTTTTGGAGTTGTTGCATTTGGGTCTATGTCACACATCATTTCTTTTCATCAAACTACTGTATAGAGATTGATTATTCTCCTTCACCTAACTACATGTTTAGAAAGAATTTAAAGAAAACGCCAATTGGAGTCTTTCCCTTGGAATATTTTTGCCTAAATTGAAGAATGGTGTGGGCCTTGAACTACCAGAGGCCATTTCTGATACCATGAAGAATCAAACTGAAAATAAAGACAATATAAGAGAAAGGCAATTTGGAGGATGGAGCAGTCTCTCTGGCTACAGTAATACCTGAATCTGCATATTTCTGGCTGTAAAAGTGAAAGGATTCTCTCTCTTTTTCTCCAAGATAATATGAATTAAATTCTGTCACTTGTATCATCTGAGTTACACAGGTAGGAAATAAATATTAGGACTGAGAAAACTTAATTGAAGAATCTATAATTTCAATTTCCATTACATAGAGCTGCCCCTGGATAAGTAAAAGCTAAGTGAAAGAGGATAGTTAAACATCTGATTGATTAATTTGGTTTACATTATTCAAGTGATTATAATTTGAAAATTTGTTGCTGTATTGTTTGTATTGTTCTTATGCTATTTTGTAAATGGAGAAGTCTGTTTGTTAATATGTTTTCTTCCTTTATTTTTAGAATTAAAAAAATAAAAATGTGTTGCATGTATATATTCATTCAGATGACATAAAAAGGAGGCCTTCTTTCTTCTAGCTCGACTTGAGATATGGATAGCTATTATAAGTGCCCAATATGTTAGTTTCTACAACAAAACCTAATAAAAAGTGAAAATGAATTCAAAGTACTGTGGTTACGCATTCTGTGAGTACAAATGATCTGATGGAAGGCGACTAAGATCTTGCCTGGTAGCCGAGCGCTCCCAGAGGAAAGTTATAGTAGAAAATTGTTCTGTGATATATTCTGAACAGCATGCACACTTGCTCCCTATTGATTCAATTTAAAACTAAAATGAAAAGATTTTCAGCTAGCTATAATAACTTGAAGAAAAAGGAAAGTTTGATATCTTCCCATGAAAAATTAATACATAAATGTCTGGCAGCTAGTCTAAATCAGTCTATTGAGGGATAATGAAACCTGAATGTAAAAATGTCAAATTTTATATTCTTGAATTTTGTAATTATTTATGCAAGACATTAAAAGGAATGACTATTTAAAAGGAAATGACTATTAAAAGGACAATACATATTTTTGAATAAATAAATTAGTTACCAGGAGGGGAAAAAGAAAAGTATATAATCTAATGATTAATAACATAAATTTTCTATAGGAAACAGTTACTTATTAAATCATAGGCATGAAGTAAGCAAATACAGGCAATTTATTTGACATTCTTTTTCTGGTATTGAGAATGAATCCCCGGCCTTCACACTAAGCTATACCTCAGGGTTTTACTAGATTGCTAAATTGTCCAGACTGGGCTTGAACTTGAGATCCTCCTGCTTTAGCCTTCCAGAAGGCTGGGATTATAAGTGTGTGTCACTATATGTGACATTTAATTTTGAAAGTATTAATTTTAGGTATGGAAGATCTCCCCAGAACAAAATACTAAGTTAACCAAGCTGTCAAGGGACATAAAATTAATTCATTTTCAAATATTCTTGTGAATTTAAAGAGAAAACTAGTTAATCATCACCTCTGTACCATCCTGGGACATGGAACTACTCTGCTGTAAAATTACAGAAGCAATTTGCAATTTAGAATAAATGTTTATATAATTATATGTAGCTCCAGCTATTGAAAATTAGTGCTCTAGTTTATGCTCAGTTTATACAAATAAGGTTTATTTCATATTTCACCCTAAAATTTGCATTTTATTGCTGTCAAAAGCTGAGCTGTTTGCCATGACAGGAGGTCATCTGGTTCCATTATTTATTCTGCTGCAATATGTGGGTAAAAATATAGGATTTTAGAAATTTAAATACTTCATATATAGTTACAGTTGAAATCATACTTGAAGGTTTTCATTATTATTTTACATTAAACATAATCTAAATGTTAGTAAAAAAAGAATTCCTTTTCTTGTAGTACATATACATATATTTAATTTTTTTTTTTTTTTTAGCAGTACTGGGATTCAAACGCAGGACTTTGCTCTTGTCAGGCAGATGCTTATTCCACTGAGCTATACCCCAAGCCCTTGTATTTAATATTTTTAATGAAGGAAATTAAATTAGAAAGATATCAAATGACCTTTTTTATATGATTCAGGATTATGAATTTTAAACTGTTGTTTTTCTTTAAAGAAACTTTGTCCCTAAGCAGAAACACTCTCCTTTTCTTATCACTTACTCATTTTCTCTAAACTCATGTGGTAAACGTGTGGAGGTGAAGCTGTAGTTTTTAAGATAGCTTAGAGTACATGATTCTGTTACTGAGTGGTCATAACTTTGTACATTTAATTCATAAATATGCTACTAGGAACATTATACAGAATTGTAATCTTCAGACATTTGCATTTCTCTGAGGGCTATCCAAGATTCCAGAGATTTGTAAAGTTACAAGCTCAGAAGTTGCTGGAGCAACACTTACCGAGGAAGTCCAAGATACTCGTGAGGTGATATTTATCTTACTTCACAAGTCCGCGTATAACATTTCTTTATGTATTTCTATATTATACATGTATTTCATATAATATTTTTATATGCACCATTTCATCAACTTAGTTTTCTTGCAGGCTTCTCAAGTTGGACGGATTTCATCTCAGTCATTACTCAGGTTTCCTTTATCTCCCAAATTCCACCTGGGAAGTAGATTTAACAATGAGATAATAACTTGTTCACCATTTAATATTGGTATCTCCATTCTCTAAGCCTGCTGGGGTACTCCTTTCATGGAGAGACGTTCTATGTTTTTGTATCACCTGTGGGATATAGAAATCTTTGCATTTAGGTCCAGCTTATTTCCTCTTTACAAACCACTTTTTTTTCTTGAAATTGGTCATTTCTTTTGCTCTCATTTCATATGGTTTGGATAAAAGTGATTTTTGCCTTCAAAAATAGAAAATATACTTATTGCTTGCATTCAGTCAGTACATCACATTCCTCTGGCTACAGTGACTGGCTCATAAACACGTGGCACTCAGGCCCATGTAACTTGAGTGGGAAAGAGGGGCCTGGATAGGAGAATCTTTCCCTTTTAAGATGTGAAGCTTACTACATGTGTACTTTGTAGCTGCTAGAGCTTTTTTAAACAGAGAGGAAAGATCCTGCTTATATTAGAGTGAGTAGAGAAGAGTGGCAGGGAGAGAGATGGGGAGAGAGACAGAGGGAGAGAGACAGAGACAGGGAGACAGAGAGAGAGAGAGAGAGAGAGAGAGACAGAGAGAGAGAGAGAGAGAGAGACAGAGAGAGAGAGACAGAGAGAGACAGAGAGAGACAGAGAGAACAATCTCCTGGGCACTATTTCAACATCTGATCAAATAAGTTCTGAACTGTGTAGTCACATAAGCCAAAAGATAATCCTTGTGTTCCAGAAGTTGTATCAATTTCTCTGTGTGTGTGTGTCTCTCTCTCTATAAAGGCATCTTCCAGATATACAACTTTTCTAAAAAGATTACTTTATCTTCTCCAGATCCAGCATGGAACAATATTTAGATGCCCATTGTCTGTGAATTTAGAATTTTATCTTCCATTTAATAATTCATTTAATCTGCCTCTTTGCCTTCCTAAAAGAACTCTTTCTCTGTAAACTCAGACAGTGGACCCTATCATCATCTTTTCTGTTGGCCAACAGCCCAGGGATATTTGCTGATTTTCCTCCTAGAATCAAGAAAAATATATTTAAAAATGTGTACTTCATATAGTTCACCCACAACCATGCTAAACCCATCAGTACATGACATGGATCCAGTAATGACACACCCATGATCTCAGCTCTTTCCGCACGCCCATTGGCCTGTTTCAGCTTCCCATTAAGACAATCATTTTTAAAAGACAAAAAAAGTATCACGACATTGACACCATCTATGAGGCATCCAAGAAATAGACTCCAGGTCTATTTCTATTTGTTTATGGTGAGCAAAGAATTACAAGTGTACAACCAATGGCAAAAGAGAAAGAAGCTACATTTTTTAAAGACAGCAAGAAGGTGCGCTCAGATTCATGACAACAGAAACAGAAAGGTAACCATGATGGAAAAAGTGGTAGCAGGACGGCAGAGTAATAGGAAGCAGGCAGATAAACCAGGCTTTCAGATTTTAAAAGATGTGCACCCGAACTGGGTATCTCCCTTGGATCTCTCTGAATAAAACTGACAGACATGCCTGACAGGGTGACGAGCCATCTCAGGAGCATCTTGGCAGGCATGCCTTTGTGAGAATTCACTCTATTTTCATCTTGTCTTGCCTTGCCTTGCCCTGCCCTGTCCTGTCCTGTTTTGTTTTGTTTTGAGACAGGTCTCACTAGTCCAGGCTGGCCTTGAACTCACTATGTAAGCATAGGCAGCCTGTATCTCATGGCAATCCTCTTGAGTGCTGAGATTATAGGTGTGGGCCACCACAGCCCACTAGTCCCCTCTGTTTTAATCATATAAAGGAATGCAGCCCCTTTGTATGAACATTCAACAACTCTTATGTGGGGAAAAGCTACTGAAGATTAGGCTGTGTGATATAACATGTGGGAGGTCTTTGTTATGCTAATGTCTGCTTCTCTTCAGACAAGGACAGGAGCACTGGCCCTGGTGTGTTGCCCAAAGTCAGGTGGTCTCACACACTCAATTGTGCTATCTGTACTAATATAGTATCATTTCTGAAGCTTTCTGTCCTGCCAAAATCCCTGGGCTACCTCCTTTGATGACAGGAGAAAGAGGAAAGGAAGAATGAGCAGACATTAATATTTCAATAAATTATGTTTATTTACTAATGTTCTTAGATGTCAATCTGTGAACATTTTTGCTGAAATATAAAATTGAACAATTTAAGCACATGAGGAATTTTATTACATCTGAGAAAGTCAACCTATGTGTTGCTCAATACATTGATCTGAGAACGTCAACCTGTGGATGATCCTCCATAGTTAATTATGGCAACACTCAACTCTTCAAATGCCTGTACCTAGCCTTAAAACAGATGTTATGGTCTGTGTCTATGTGTCCCTCCAAATCCCTATGTAGTTATTTGGTGGCTTTTAGAGTTTATGACTGATCCATGATCCAATGCTGAGATTATGGGTGTGAGAGCTATACCTGCCCTAGGACCTACAATTTGCTGGGATTTGGGTGTGAGAGCTATACCCTAGGGCAAATAGTTTGTATATGTAAGGGAGAGAAAGAGGCTGCTGACTGCCATTCCTGCTGCCATTCCTACCTTCTTGTATCTATTGCTTTGCTGTGTACTGCCACCATGAACTGTTGCCCTCTGCCATGTGTCACTCTGCCTCAGAACCAGCCAAGTATGGACTGAAACCTCCACAAACTGTAAGCTAAATAAACCTTTCCTTCCTTCATTTTGGGTGTTGGCTATTTTGTCTCAACAACAAGAAAAAAGTAACCAATACAACAGATGAGGATTATTATGTGAGACGTGTCCGTGAACAATAAACTCCCAAACAGCCAAATTAGAATTTAGTAGCACTTTTTAATAGTTGATCCCAACGACCCTCACTCACGCTTCTGTTTCAAGGCTGAGAAGTGAGAGCCCCGAGCCCATTGTATGCAGGGCTTATAAAGACAAAAACCACAATGAATACACAGGTGTAGCGGGTATGTTATGCTTGGGTAACTGTCCTGTTTCTGGCAGGGATGGGCAATGCTCTTTGAGTTCTTTCCGAGAAAGAACAAGGAACATTTAAATAGTAATTATGTTACCATACACAGGCTTTAGCTGTTTCAGGTGAATCAGCGGTCAAGCATGGGGTCAGTCTAGCAAGCAGCTGGGTACTTGGGCCATTACATTATGGAAATATTTCTAAGAAACAGGAATAATTAGTGATCATTTCCAATATAATGTAGAGAATTTTACATAAAGAAATCTAAAAATATCTGGAAACAAGTTCATACTACAAGTCTCCTTTTGAATATCTAACTACTTGAGTATGAGATCAAGTTAAACTTTCAGCAGAGTGGAAGATGGAGCCAGATGACCTTGGAATGGGGGGCTCCACCAACCTCCTGTCTCTTAGCTTTTAAGGGGTGCTGTGTTAGTTTGTCCCTGCTGGGACAAAATATCTTGCACTCACATGTTAAAGGAAGAAAAATATTTTTTTCTGCTCACAATTTGTAGAGGTTTCATTACATAGTTGGCTGGCTCCAAGGCAGGGAAGGAAGGCAGAGGGCCATGGTGGAAGAGAAACAATCCATGGTGGGATAGGCAGGAGGTACAAAGCAACAAGCCTACCTTTTTCCTTTCCTTTCACGTTTCATCCAGGCTGTACACCTATTGGTTGGGGCCATCCATACTCAGGTTGGGGCTTCCCTCTTGATAGTTCATCCACAACCATGTTAAACCAATCAGTACATGGATCCAGTTATCACACACCCATAATCCACACATCACACATCCATGACCCAGCCACCTTCCAGAATTCCCACCTATGAGTGCACTCAGCTTTGAGGGGACATCAAAATGTAAGTCATAACAAATACCATAGCAAAATATCACAGATTGAGTAGCTTAGTCAGGAAAAATTTATTTTCTCATATCTTTTTCTCTGAAGTCTAGAAACCCAAGATCAAGATGTCAGCAGCGTTTATTAGGTTATTTTCCTTGGCCAAAGAAGAGCATTTTCTCTCTCTGGCTTTACATGCTCCTTTTGTGATAGACATGTTGATATACAAATTTCTTTTTATAAGGAGATCAAGTGCACTGAATAAAGGGCCATCTTAAAGGCCTAATCCTAATTTAATTACTCTGTTAAAGGCCTAATCCTAATTTAATTACTCTGTTAAAGGCCTTGCCTTTAATTATTGTTTCACTCTTAGGTACTAGAGAGTGGGACTTCTGCCTATACACTTTGGGATAGGTACAGTTCAGTCCATAACACTCTCTTAATCTGTTCTGTGCCCAGTTATGACCAACCCCAAACCACAGTTCCTTTAGCAGCTTTTTATTGTATTTACTACAGCTAATTTTAGAAATCAACGATTCTGGAAATGAATGTGTAGTCACTCTCTCTGCTTCTAACATTTGCTGGCTGGTCATACTCGACACCCTCCCATCCTCACTCAATTGCATCACACGACATGTGGTTATTCAAGCATCTTTAATACTTTGTATCTAGATAAGTTCAAAATTATTACACACTTAAAATGAAATTTTCTGTGATAATATGCAAATAGAGGCATTATTTTTTGTAACTTTTCTTTGATCAGTGTAGCTTCTTGAACCAACCAAGCTACAATAAGTGGAAAAACAATGCAAAACAAAATAAAGACATTTCCTGGAGTGAATCTCTTTGCTGAATCCATGTGCTGTTACTTTTTCTGGTGGCTCCTGGTACTATTCCATTTCTGATGTCTCCAACAGTAAATGACTCACGTTGAAGAGAATGCTTGTCAAACTTACACTGATTCTCTAATTGCAGGAGTCATTCCAATATTATGTTCCTGAATATATTTCTCTTCTTGGATTTCATGAACTACCTTTGGTGAAGCACAGTGGAAGTGATACTTAACTGTGAGTTATGAAAACATAAGAAAAGTGGAATGTGTGTTTCTCACAGGGGTGGCATGAACAAAGTTTCATGATTGATCACAGCTTGTTCTGCTCATGACTCAGTCAATAGTCCTATGTTTTAAATTAGACCACACTCTTAGGAAAAGGAAATCCTTTTCCCCACATTTTCTGATTCTTTAATATGCATCCTTCTGTTTTCTCCTGCCAGTTTCTAGTAAAATATATAATTACTTATATTCATAGTCCAGTGGCTATGATTACTTATTAAAAATAATATATGCTTTAAAAGGTATATATATATATAATATATATAAGGTATTTCCCCAAATAAATTGAGTGTTATTGATAACATTACTATATGAATTTTTAAAATGAAAAACCTGAGGCTTTAGCAGTCATGACTTGAGCAAGATTAAATACCAGTACGTGGCAGACCTGAATTTGAAAGAAGTTTTATTGTCTTGAGAGCCTGAGTTGTAAACATCGTCCTTGACAGTGTCCTAGTGCATACACTCTGTATTTTACTCAGCTTCAAAACATATGTGTGAATGAAAACCATTAGATAACTGCAAACCAAAATGACAATGGAAACCAGTTATCTGTCTACGGAAGGTGCTGTGAGAATTTGGTTTCCAAAATATCCTTGATGATTTCTATATACCAGTAAGTGTTATACTAGCCCAAACAAAATACTTGAGCATCTAGCAGCTTATACAAAGCTTTCAATTTTGAAATGTGGATTGTTTTTAATAATGGAAAGTGGATAAAACATCTTAGAATTCTACAATGGGTCTAGTGATAAAAAGCAGACAAAGTTTTATAAATACCTAAATAGTTGATGATAACTTCCCTAGGATAATTTTTTGCCTTTATAGTATTTTAGAATTTTTTTTTAACTTTGGGAAAATAAGTATTATGTAAAACATATCTGAATTGAGTACAACTATTGCTTAATAAATTTTACAAAAGCAAAGCACAGGCCATCTGTTTCATGATCACTCCTCTGCTATGCCATATGTCAGTTCTCATTACCTCTTCAAATATGGAAAATAAATTTTCTATTGATTGTTGGCAACCTCTCTCTGTGGCTTAGAGAGCGAGCTGGAGCTCCACCGCCAACTGCCCTGGAGTCTGAATTTATATTCTATTTCAGTGAATCAAAAATATCACTCATTGATTCATTCACTCAAAATCTGTACACGACCTCCTGTGGATTTGAAGCATCACAAAGATGAGTTGATGATCTCCCCTTGATGACTATATATGTTTTTCTATTTAGGCTAAAGTTTAACTTTATTGAGGGTACCTTTTAGCAATAAATGGGATACTAGTTGAAGACTCACTTCCTCACTCTGTCAAGAGGTGAAATGCACATCATTGCTCTCCAGCCCTCAAAGATCTTTGACTTATTATTATCTATTTGCAACCAATGACTGACTTATCACTTCCTGTGTGAGCTGCCACTAGTATTTCATAATCAACAGATTTAAACATTTCAACTCCTGGAAAGATACATTTTTCATCTTAATTCATCTAAACTTTGAATTTCCACCTAAATAGAAAAATTAGAAAACTTATCTTACTCTAAAATGTGTTATTTTTTACCCAGATCTGCTTGATTTTTTTATTCAGTTTGAGTGAATAATTACATTATTTATTATTTGCCCAGGACAGAATCCAAACCCTAAGAACTCATGAGTTCTACTTTGCATCATCTATAAAGTCTATCAATCACTGAGCTCTGTGGATTGCATTCTTTCTACCCGGTTCCATTCTATAGTATGCAACAATTTGGGTCTTTACCTTCATCTTGTATTACTATAATAATGAGCTACATTCTGTAGCTAGTATCTCTGATCAGTATAATCCAGGTATATGCTCTTTCCTTCAATAGGACTTTGATATTTGCTTCTGTGTAGTTATTTATGAATTTTTAAAAATTAACTTCCACATTAGCCTTCTGGATTTGTTTAGTTCTATGATTTTTTTGCATCCTCTAATTTCTAGCCTATTCTCAGCTTTGGTTGGAGGAAAACCTACTGCTCTGGTTAAGTTTAAATTTATCACCAGCAGCAGACAGACTCAGCTATTCAAGTCCAGCTCCTGTGTAAGTAACTAGCCAGCATCAGTTTAAGCTCTCTACCTTTAGGAAACCTGTCTATAGCTTAGGTCTAGTTTCTGGTATATCATGGTTGCTTGTAACCATGACTTAGAAGTTTTGTATATACTGATTATTTTCTAGAGAACATCAGTTCACAGTGTTTCTGTGCAAACTCAGCTGGTATCTCATGAATTAAAAGACTGAAATCTCAGGAAAGCTGATACTGTAGTGGGGAAGAGTGCTTAGCAATTCCTGGCTTGTATATTCACATCTCCAAAGAACAGAGGAAACATTTACAGCTCTTAGTGTTGCAAACTAAAGTATCTCAGGAAAAGAGGGACATTTTATCCTGAAAAAAACTTGTCTAAATTTATTAAAAACTTGGTTAAAACAAAGGAAACATTAAGACCAGCTTCCTTTTTGAAATTCACCCTGCCTTCTATGTGGCTGATCAGGCCTGACATCTAACCAGTTTATAGTTACCACTTATATTGATATTATTCTAAATATAATTTAATGGATTATTTAACATAATATTTGTGAAAAAAGTAGTATCTTTTAATTTTACTGCAGATATGTGAAGCATAGAAAAATTATATGCAAAAGCACCAAGCATTTCATTGGCAAAGTTAAAATTAACGTTTCACACACTTTCATGTTGCCATGGTACTGAGTTATTATTTATTCATAAAGCATTTTTCACTCTCAAGGCAATTCATTTGCAAATCTATACATGTTAAAGATTTTTGGCATCATCTTAGTAAAGCTTGATTCTTTTTGGTTTAATATTGAGTTAATTCCATTTACACTCTGTGTAAATAATTGCCCAATGAGGTAAGAGAGGAATAAAAAATAGGTAGAAAGGAAACACAGAAATGATAACTAAAAGTTGTACTCTTAAGAAGACAGCAACCTCTTTCAGAACCAGCTGAAGTTAACCAAGGTGATCTCTATTCCTTGGCTTAGGGTCCTTCTCTACCAGATCCATCATGCCTAATTTTCCTCAGGAATAGTAAAAGTCCATAAATTGACTTAACTGAGAAAATAAGGAGCAGGAGGCTGACCCTAAGATAAGGAAGCAGTGTAAGCAAACCCAAAGAATGCGTAAAGTACCTTTTCAAGAACAAAAGCAAAACAAAATCCCACTCATACCTGCAGAATAGGCTAGTACCCTTCTTGGGTGAGCCAGCTGTCCCAGGCTTCCCATCTTGTCAAAAGGAGTATAAAGTTCCCTTTTCCAGGCTGTAATGCATTTCTGAGTGCCCACATCTCACACTTGAGTGTGTCCTAAATCTCTGTCTAATAAAATTTCCCTATGTCTCTTACCGACACATCCTAAAAAAGCTTCCTCTTCAAGAAGAGTGAACAAACTCACTACAAAAGGAGGTTGAATTATTCAGTTCAAGTTTGGGAACTCCACAGACATAACTTGGTGATGCTAACTTACAAAATTGTAACTCTAAACAAGTAGATGGAATCTAAGAGCTCCACGGATATATTTCTTTTGTCCCCTAAGACAGAGACTATGTACATCCTAATAAAAATTTCATTTACATTAGATTTTTATGTTATGAATTATTATTTGACTTTATAATCAGTGTGAGTAGTCAAACAGTTAATACTTCCATTTTGTAGATGGGTACTCAGAAAGTTGGTCAAGTAGCATAGCTAATAGGGTAGTTTGTGCGGTATTTCCTATGGTAATGATAGCAAGATGTCCCATCCAATGTGCTTTACTTACAAGGTGATGCTGTTCCCCTTAAGAGGTGCAAGAGCCCATGTTTCCTGACTTGTGTGTGTAAAAGCCCATGGCTATGGTGGAATTGATGCTATACGACTTGAAATAATAGGTAACAAAATGCAACACTGCGTGTGCTTGATGATTGCATTTGGAACTCGTTCGCTATGCTTTGAGGAAGTCCAGGCTTTCTGAAAGGGCCATGTACAGATTTTATGGCCAAGAGCTGGTATGAATCTATAAAAATGTATGGAAAATACATATTTATTATGGTTTGTTTGTGCATGTTAATATTATATGATGATAGGTATGCGTGGGAAGTCAGTGCATGAATTTAACTTGTCTTCCTTTCTTATTGCTTTTATCTCCCACCTCCCACTTATTCGTGTCTCCATCTCCAAGTCTATCTTCTGATTTCCTGTCCTCTCTGCTTCATTTTCTTCATTTATTTATTAATTTCTGCAGTTTTGCTTTCCCCTAAAACAAGGAATCCAATAAAAACACAATCAAATTATCTCAATAGATACCCCTCAAAGGAAGTTCAAATGGCCAAAAAGGTATATGTGAAAACATTCTCTAGTCATCAGAAAAGGGCAAACTAATACTACACTGAGATTGCATCTCACATCAGTCAAAATAGCAATTAATAAGAATACAAAAAATCAAAACACAACAAATCCTAGCAGGCAAACGGCAGGGGCTCTCCTGTACTGTCGGTGGGCATGTAAACTAGCCTAGTTATTATGGTAATCAGTATGGAGTTTTCTCAAAAAACTGAACATAGAAATATGATTTGACCCAGCTACATCACTCCTGAGCACATTACTGGAAGAACTAAGGACGACTTACTATAGTAAAATATCCAAACCCCTGCTCATTGTAGCACAGCTCACAAAACTTAAGCTACAGCGGCAGCCCAGGTGCCTGTCAAAACATGAATGCAGCTTTCGAGAATAGGAAGGCGATAAAGGGTTGGAAAGAGCAAGGAGGGAGGAGAGAGGGAGTGGGTGAAGAAAAGACTTGGAATGGACCAGTTCTGCACCATGGACGTACTCACTATGCACTGTGAACGCGTGCTAATAAAAAAAGATGAATGGAAACAGACAATGCGGTATACACACATAGTGGAATATTATTCATCCATAAAGAAAAATAAGATCATGTCATTTGCAGGGAAATGAATGGCACTATAAACAATCCTATTGTGTGAAATTTACCAGATTTAGAAAGTTAAATTCACAAGTTGCTTCCGATGTGAGAGGAACATTTGAAATGACTGTATCCAGCCACCTTGTAAGTAACTTTATGGCAAATTCCAAAAGAGCCCAAGGAACTCTCAAGACTGAGAATGAGGAAAATACAGTTGTCTTAAGCCACTGACTACTGGGTGATACATTTTGCAATAGCAAGTGGAAAAGCTGCTGTGGTGAGTGGTGTAGCTGAGGGTATAAGGGAAGTCTTTCCCATTCTGTGTCCCATTTGTGGCCTCTCCGCCGCACCTCCATGCCTCCTTCATCTCCTTGATAATTTGCCTTCCCCTCTTCCTCCTCCTCCTTCATCTTTTTTTTTTTTGCTGGTACTGGGGATTAAACCTAGAGCCTCTACGCTAAGCTACATCCCCAGCTCTTTTTATTTATTTGCTTACGTGTTCATTTATTTGTTTGTTTTCATTTTGAAAAGGTCTTGCTAAGGAATTACATTGGCCTGGCTGGGCTCAGTCTTGTGATCCTCCTTCCTTAGCCTCTCAGAGTGCTGGGCTCACAGTCCCGAGCCGCCGTGCTCAGCTAGCACGTCAACATCTGCAGAGGGAAAGTGAAAAACTCAGGCGGGAGTTAGAAAGTTTTGTTATCCTTTTCACAACTATATAACCCAAGGTCAAATTTATTGATTTAATGAATAAATGAGGAAACAGCTAAAAATGTTTTCATCCAGTCTTCTGGCCTTGGGGGTCTTAACATTGAAAGGAAACATCGTTGGGTCCCTCTTACTCCCTCGAGTAAGACTTATATGGGAAAATTAACTGAAAGCAACTCATATTTGCTTCTGAAACATTCCATTCATTTAATAGCTTTGAAAAGATTCCAATTGCCCTGCAGACAGTCCTGAATTTTGTCTTCTACTAATTCCCACTTGCATGCCTAGTAGAAACGATGAACGAAAAGTATGCTTAGCCATGTGAATTTAGTGAAGTACTCAAGAGTATATGATTATTATTTTTATTTTAATTGCTTCCATCTGTTACTAATTAAACTATAAGGACCAGATCTAAAAAAAATCCCAGTATAAATGGTATAGAATATTTATAGTCTGCTAATAAAAATGTCCAAGAGTAGTTCATACATTTACTATGTAGTTCCTGTTGCATTTTAAAACCAAGAAGGCGTAATCATGTGTGAGGCGTATTTTTACACAACAACAAAAAGACAGTAGTTCAAAGTTTGGTGACGTTTCATATGAATAGCAATGGGTGGTCGTACACTCTGGAAAAGATGTGTTCTGTGTCATGCGGGTGGAAATATGGGTGCTTCAATGAGAGGCTTTCTTCCCCCACCCAGTGAAACAGGAATGGTTTCTTTACACTGGAGCGCAGTTACGCTAAAGAGAGGCTTGCATGGTGACCTCTGTGGCACAGTGAAATAAATTATTCACACGAGATCGAACCACTTCCCATTAAAAGTGTTCGATGCTCAAACAGGATTAATGCCCCACAGCTCCCTCTGGTACACAACTTCCGCCAGGACCGCGGTCCTGTCCCGTCTGGTGCCCTGTTAGTGCCTCACTCTCCCCTGCCCTGCTCTCTGTGCCGAGTGTGTGCTGGTCTCTCTGTTGGACTCTGCGCGGACCACTAGCCCTTCACTGCAGACGACAGCTCTTGCTGATCTCTCTGCCTGCGAGGCATCTATTTTAGTCGCTCGGTTTTTATGCAAATTGTGTTTACTCAGCAAGGCTTTCAGTGCGGAAGTCTGAAATACCATTCTCCTGGCCCCTCCACGCCTCAGCCTTTGTTTATACATCTCCGATTACTCATTTAACTTTACTGATTCTCATCGTCACGTTACTGTGAGACTCCTCTGGCATAGTTGCGATCTGTGCACGGCAGAGACTTCTCAGTGTCTGCCTTCTCTGCTCCAGGGCTCTGAGTCCCTGAATCAGCAGAGATGCTCACCGCAGGGCCGTCTGTGAGTCTCTGATTCCCTACGTATGTTACTTTCTCCTAACTCCCCACCACGCTGAACGTGTCTGCTTCTTTCACGCTGTTGCTTACTTCTTGTATTCTTAGCAGAGATAAAGATACTGAATGAATAGACTTTGGGGGCACTAATGTTAATGGGATGCACTTGACAGAAAATAAATTGAAAATTATACAACACGGAAAGGTCTGATTTTATAAAAACGAAGACTGCATGCTCTTGAGCTACGGCACCTACCTTGAACGCTGACAGCGCCGTTTAGTTAGTAAAGGTGTACCTCGGGTAGATTATTTACTTCATTTGGAACTCAATTTTTGAATCCCTAAAGTGAGGATAACAATACTGTCTTACACACAGGGGTTGTAATGAGTAAATCAATCACTGCATTATGGCCAAAAGTAAAGCTTTTAGAAAATTGCACAGTGGTCAATAAATACTACGTGGGATTTTGTCCTTTTCAAGAAATTATTAACCATAGTAAAAGCATTTCATAGAAAATTTACGTAAATGGAAGAGAATTTAGAAACCCCGCTCCTAAAAATAACAAGAGTTCGTGCATATTTCGTGTATATTGTTTTTCACTAAATACCTTGATAATACTGTCTATATCACCTTATCCAATTTTCGTACCAGTAACTCTGAAAGTTACTATTAATATGTTCATTTTAGGATTGTCGTGTTAGAAACATAGGCATTCAGTTAAAAATGGAGTCAGCTTTTGCACCTCAGCAGTCTCAGTTTGGTGTCCTTGTTTTTAACCATTAAGTGACATCATCATTATAAGCAAAGAAATAAACTCTTACTTCACGGAATATCAATAATGGATGCATGATATAACCTGTGTGTGAATTATTGCTTAATATTTTTACATAGGAGCAATTCAAATTCATATTAAATGAAAAATATTTAGCATTTACCTTCCCCTTTCTTGCAGTTATATCATTTAAAATTTATATATATAGGCTGCTAGTAATCTATTAAGAGAAATACATTAAAATTGTAATAGTAGATTATTTTTACAAGACAGAAGATTATAAAATCATAGGAAACTGTCTAAAACTCCACTGGAATTTCAATAATTTCTACATAATTTGTTATATAGTATTTCATATTTTACTATAAAGATAGGGTTGGATGCAGTTTAGAATTTCCAAGTTTAATACTCAGTGCCTCATGTAGAGCAGGTCCTCTCAGCAGGAGGAGTATTTTCTCTCTTGCTTAAATCTCTCTTTGCATCTGTTCCTTTGCACCTGTAGTTAAAAACAGACTGAAGTATCCCTGTTTAGACTTGAATACAAAGGCGGTTCTTATCGTGTAAGAATGTGAATGGCTTGTACAGTGTAACGCATACAAAGATTTGGTTATGCAGTATGTGCATGAACAGTTCAATACCTCAAAGTCGTGCAATTGTGTCTTAATTTCTCAATTGTCCTAGTGAAAAAGAAGAGACTAATAAAAAAAAAAAAGAAACTAATGCTCTCTGGTGGCAGCCTGAGGCAACAGGACACATCCCTTACCACATCATGTTATGCCAAAACTGTTGATAGTTGTTTGTGTATGTCGCCTTTGAGATTTTCTGCCTGACATGCATCTGTAGCATTCCTTGCTATTTCAGTTACCTACTGTCTGGAACCAACAATCACCAAAAGCAGTGATTTCATGTAACAGTCACAGGCCTGTGATTCTTTAGTCTTTAGTCAGAATTTTCAGCGCAAAATGCTATCCCATAACATTGGGGAGGTCAGGTATGACATCATTCCTCACTTCTCAGTTCTAAGATTGAAATCATATATTTTATGTTTTTGCTTTACCAGCACCTCATTTCTGGCATCAACTTCTCTTACATCTTTCTATTGGAACACAACAAACTACCGGTAAAATTTAGTAGTGTAAAAGAAGAAAAATTTTGTTCCTTCACAACTTTGTAGTTTAGAATCTAAGGGAACTGTAGAGATGATATCTGCCTTATAATGTCAGTAGAATATACTGTGATGACAAGAATGTCCGAAGATGATGAAAACAGGTAGATGAGACCATGTGTCTGGAATCTTCTACATGGAAAACAGTTGAATTCTTCGATTCTTCGACAATGACTTTTCCTATGAGCAATTGGCTTTTTCATAGAGGTGCCAGTGATCCACGAGGCGGCATTTCAAGGGCACAAAGTACATGTCTAAGCATTTATGAAGCCCTCTTGCAGCATCCATTTCACCAGGAAAAGCCACATGACTAAGCTCAGAGTCATTATGAACACAGAACAGTCAACAGTGTAAGTACCATTAAGTGCGATTGGAGAACATCAGTGTGACCGTCTACTGTATTGTCTTGAAACAGCGCACAAAGCTCCATTAAATTGTGCTTTCGCCCTTTTGTTAGTGTTACCATTTAAAAGAGCCACTTATGCTGAGGAGAAGAAACATGTTCCGAGTTCATTAGGACACTTAATGAACAAGTTCCGTAAGACAGTTCCGAGTTCCGTAAGACAATTCACTAGACTCACCAATGTTCTTTTAATACTGATTGAACCAGCTGAGTAGATGAAGCCTTCTACAACAGTATTCTTAAGAGAAACTTCCGTTTTGCCAGAGACTGTGAAGAGGAGTTCCTCGGTCACATCTGAAGGGTCTAATACTGATACCTGAACTCCTTTGCTTGCAATTTGTGTTCTTCACCCTATGGCTTTCACCAAGAAATATTTCCCTTAAGAGCTGCAATCTGTGTCTCTATCTCTTAAGCCTGTGTTGTACTTGTGACTTGCTTTGAGCAACTGAGCACAATGAAAATGGTATTGCAGCATTTGCAGCAGCAGTTCCAAAGGCTTATCATGCTTCCGTTATCTTTCTGCAGTGCTGTCTCTGCTAGGAGAACAAGCTCACGTTAGCTTACTAGGAGACTACAGAGCGTAGGAAGAAAGACCAATCGCCCAGCTTTAGACGTTAGACCGTGACCTGCCAGCTGATGAGGGAGAAATAGGAATGAGGTCAGAGAGTGAGACCTGGTCTGTATAAGTAGATTTTTTAAAAGTCCATAGATTCAAAGTTTTGGAATAGTTTGTTATGAATCAATAATTAACTGATACAAACATCCTAAGAATTTACAGAACTTACACACATCACAAAAACTGAACAAAGAAATAAGCTACAAAACGCAATCAGTAATTAAGTGCATAATTCTGTTTAGCCAAATTTCTCCAAAATTATCTGCAAGACTTCATAAATCTCTTATTCTTTACTTTAAAAAATTAAGGTATTAACTGCTACCCTTGTGCTATAATATAGCACACACTGGAAATGTACATGGAATTCAGCAGTTACATCACATTTAAATGATAGTTTCCCAGGAAATATAAAATGGAGACTCCTCCATTATTTCTTCATGCTTTGAAATAATGTTAGTTTGGCTGAATTTGGTTTATGGCATATATTTTCTTCAAATACATTCTATCCTTATAACAAAGTGTCCTCCATCTTCAGAACTTCAGTACCAAAATTTGTAGAAGGTCATTTTATGGCTGACACACTTGAGAATTTATTCATAGTGATGGATGTACACAATTGTTCAGTAAGAGATAACACATGCGTTAATACTGAATTATTCATGCAAAAAGATTTCAAAGTGTTTTGCACAACTACAGTAACAAAAGACTCTGCAAAGAAAACAATATCACCTTACATATCAGTTGAGTATTAAAAAATAATTTCAGTTTTCCTGTAATATGAAAAGTATGCTTGATACGTGGTTCTAAAATAAAACCTTATGTGTCCATAGGGAGTAAGACAGTTTCAGAGATAAAATTTTGTCATTTTCATTCATAATCTCTAGGGTAAAAAGTATGAAAAATGTGTTTTCTTAAATTTAAAGAAGTTTAAGATATTATTATTAAGTTGAATTTTGCACAGAAATTTAAAAATGGTTTTATTATTACAGGCTGTTGTTAAACTGTTATGTCTGTGATCTCTGTGGAAAGCTATTCGATTTTTATAGATTTGAGACTTAAGTTCTTTTTTTATTATTCTCTTTAAAATAAAAATATAACCTTTGATTTTGCAATCTTGCATAGTTGTAAAATTTGTGTGTAGACCAAAATTTAGGATTAAATTAACAAGAATTGTTTAAAACCAATATATGATTAAAACATACAATTATAAAAGAGAATTTAAAACTTTTAGCAAAATTATGGCATTTAATTATTATTAACTTCAAAATTTTAACTATTATTAAATATTAGTTCCTATTACTTCAACATTTGTTAATATAATTGCAATTGTTTTGCATTTAAAAGCAAGTGTTTTAAATAGAAGAACATTTGAAGGAAATAAGTAATTACATAGGCCATTATAATCTGTATTTAATTATTTGTTGGTAGTCACTTCAATTTAATAATGATAGATTCCAAATGTAGAAATTTATTGTTAGAAATGACTAGAGATATGCACATGTATTTACAGATAAGAATATCTATACAGCAGTTTTCACAAAGAAACCATAAAGTTTAATACTGGAAGTTATAAAAGTCAGATTTAGCATGACGAGAATGCAATTGTGTATTGCCCAAATCAATAGTTTTCAAGTAATATTTAATAGCATGGGAGACTTATGATATACTACCAATAGAAGAAAGAACGTAATAAAATAATATGTATAGTACAAGTCTAATTTGTCCATTGAAATTCAGTCAGAGCAGATCCCGGATGTATAGACAGTGAGTGTTTAACAGTGCTACCTCTAGATGATGACGAGCACATATCCTTCACAGTTTCAGATTCATAGTTTCTTCTATTCATGTTTTCTTAAAAAAGTATATGTCATTGTAATTAAAATATCATTTGAAGTGTCTGAAAAATATGTCCACATATTAAAATTATAAATTGTTTTATTTCATGAAAATCTAGTTCATTATGTTTTGCTCTGATGCCTTTAAACTAAACAAGTATTTGTGTTGTAATATCTTACAGAAAAGCCCCATGTTTTCTAAGCTGTACTCAAAATAAGCTGTTCTTTTATGTTTTAGATCATTAAGAGAATCTGGACTTCAGTTTTCTCATACACCAAATAGCAACAATAGTACTTCTTGCATCATAGGGTTGTAGTGATGCTTAAATGAGTTAACAAACACAAAGTGCTTAGTACGGTGACTAAGTACTCCTAGCTTATGTCTGGGTGTTATCAGTGAGGCTTTTTGGAGGTGGCTGAATCTAGGGTGTGTGAATGTGGATGAAGGGTGTGAAAACTAAATCAGTCTCTTTATTGGGTTGGCAGAGTTATGGGTGTGCACTGCAGGAAGGACCGCTCGGCGTGGGTGGCACCCCCCAAACAGGCTTATTGCCTGGATGGAATGGAAAAAAAGGAAGAAAGCCACGCCTTGCTGCTTCACTTTGCTCCGCCCCTTCCTGCGCTGCAATGGACTGTTTCTCCTCCGTGGTGATCCTCTGCCCTGCTGCCCTTCCTTGTACCCAGCCAACTCTGGACGGAAACTTCTATACCCTGTCAGCCAAAATGAACCTCTGCTCCTTTAACTTTGAGTGTTGGGTATTGTGTCTCAGCAAAGAGAAAAGTCAGTAAGACAGTGACTTACAAGTATTAAATAAAAATTTCTCACTGTTATCACATTCAGTTGCTTCAGATTTCTTTCTTCTTAGTCACAAACATGGTTTTGCATCTCAGTTCTTTTCAGTGCTCATGTTATTGCATTAGTACAAGACCATGAAGTTATTTGTAACAATTGTCTCCAAACTGATGTCCAGGCCAATAATAGCTTTTTCTCTGCCTAGCCTCTGGAAAGAGTCATATTTTATGGATTGTAATTATGTAGGTATATTTTACATTTATGCAACTTTACAAATAATTGTAGGTGCAGAAAGTACTTTAAGTTTTACATATTTCTGTCTTTGTGGTGAGGAAGAGATAGTGTGTGAGATACTATGTGTTAAATATAAGATATATTAATAAAGATTGTATGGTCAAATTTACTGTTGTCAATTTAGGTTTTATCACATTTTTATTTAGATATTATAATATATAATTTCATGATTCTGTAGCATCTAAGAATGTTAATTGATGCCAATGAAATTGCTGGTAAATGTAAGCCTGTGGCATTAGTTATATGTATACAGCAATAACTTCAATATCTTCAATGTTTCCTTGTTTCTCCCCAAATCCAAAATTTTATGTCTATATCTCATCAAATTTTTATCAGGCTGATCAGTTTCCTCAGCTGTAACCTGCTGAGACTTTTTTCTTTAATGTATTATTTTCTGTTTGAATGAATAGCATACAATTCACATGTACCACAAGCTAGAAACTTGAAAATCATTACAATCTCTTCACTTTCTGTAATGTTTTCCACTCAATTCCTTAAATAATAATGGAGACCTTTTTAAAACCCTGGTACCTTATTTAGTCTACCTTTGTGCTCTTCTTTCTTGAATTTTGTCGTACTATGACTGCTAGTTCCACTCCAAGTTCACCTTTTAATTCTTCAATGACTCCTTATCTTCTACAGAATAAAATTTTGATTTCTTGGCATAAAATTCTGGTCTATATAAGATTCAAGAACTTTTTATACTGTTTTATAATTTGATTCTACAAGTTTTCTGTTTATATTATAAGCATACTGATACTATGGCTTGTGTTTTGATGTTCCCCCAAAGCCTCATGTGCTCACAGGTGGGGCTTTTCAGAAGTGTCTGTACCTAAGGTGTATGATGCTGGGATTAAGTCTGTGATACTGGGATTAAGAGGGTGTGATTACTGAGTTAGTCCTCTGATTGGTTTGGCACTCTGGGTGTGGATGATGGAAAGGCCCACCCTGGGTATGGCTGATACCGCCCAAAGGTAAGTCGCCTGGAAGGGATAGAAAGGAGCTGCAGACTGCTGCTGCAGCTGCCTCACTGCTTCACTGCCTCTTCCCATCGTGAACTGTTTCACCTCAAGTTGCTCCTCTGCTGTGACACCTGCCTGGAGTGCCAGCCATGGACTGAACCCTCTACAACTGAGAGTCGAAACAAACCTTTCCTCCTTTAACTTTGAGTGTCGTGTGTTTTATCGCAGCAATGAGAAAGGTAACTAAGACAACTGACTAGCCTTCAAAAATGACACCAGAATTCAGATTTTTGTGATTGTTTTCTTTCTTTCTTTCTTTCTTTCTTCATGCTTTCCTCTTTCTTGCTTTCTTTCTTTTTCTTTCTTTCTTTCTTTCTTTCTTTCTTTTTTCTTTCTTTCTTTTTCTAAAACAGTCTCACCATGTAATATGCACACTGTCCTTGAAGTCACTATGTAGTCCAGACTCAACTCAAACTTGCAATGATCCTCTTGCTCCAGCCTCTTCAATGCTAAGATTATAGGCTTGTATTATCTGTTGATTGCTCTTGTTGTTTTTCCTTCTAATGATGTCTTTCCCACTATTTTCTTATCAAAAAGGTAGCCATTTACAAACGATGAGCTCAGACATTGGCTTCTCAACATTTTCTACTCCACTCAACTGACAATAGAGTCAGTTCCCTTTGTCTATACTTCCACCCTCTTAAGATGTATTACTAAATATTATGAATGGTAATTCATCTATGAATAATTCCACCCTTGATTTGGGATCTTGAACCATGTACTTATGTCCATGTTCCAGCAGAGTGCACCTTCTAATCCTCAGCACAGGTATTCAATAAATATATCTGGAATGGATATTCAAGTCAGACAGGTGCTACATCCCACAATGAAATAAAGAGCTGTCTTTCCAAAGTGGGTGAGGGAAGGGTGCTAACCTCCTCACACAATGCCTCATACATCCTCTCCTAAAACTTCAGTAAGACCTTTCTTGGCGAAGCCCTTTTGGCACTTTTGTCAATTTCTGGTACATTGCACACAAGCTCCACAAGCATCAGAGTACAGTGGCAAAAGAGAACTAAAAGAAGCTATATATTTTTATCCACAAACAGATACAAATATTCACACTAAAATCTGCATTGCAACTCTTGCACGTGAAAATAAAATCCTACAGAAATAAGCAGCTTCGCCCTCCCTACAGGTGGGAGGGAAAATCACCACCCCAGGAATTCTCAATAAACTTTTATTACTTAAAAAAAAAAGAAATAAGCAGCTTCAATTTATCAATATCATTATGGTTTTCATGTCTCTGTATTCAGCTCTCTGACTTCATTAACATTTGCCAGTAGTGGTACTGAAAAGCTGCCATACCTGACTCCCAAGAGTAGATTGCTTAATCATGATTCAAGGTCAGGACTTCATGCAGTGTAGCTGAGTCAGCCCAAAGCCTGTGGTCAACCCAGTTCTCCACCACTGATGGGAAAACAAAGAGCTAATGTAAAAATAATACTTATATTAATTGGTATGATGGAGATGAAACGAATGGAGGGGAAGGCATGGGCTTACTGAATGAATAATGACATCGGTAATGGAGCATTGTAATTTATCTAATGCTCACTATTATAGTTTTTACAGACATATTTAATTCAAGAGATTTTTTCTTTGTGATTTTTGTCAGTTCTACTTTTTTTGTCTCATGTGAAATTGGCTTTTACCAGGATTTTTGATTTATGTAACTATTGTGATTTACAGGTCTAAATAGCTTTTAATGTAACTTTAATAAATATATATATATATATGTAGAAATCACTGAAAATTATAGTGACAGGCTTTATAAACAAAAAAGTCATTATATATTACTTACCTCAAATGTAAGTATACTTAATCAAAGTATTCCTTTCCCCCAAATTTCCTGCTTTTGAAACATTCACTGTACTAGAATATTTAGGCAACTACTAATAATTTTCTCTTTTCTTTCCCTGTTTGTCTTTTTGGGACAGAGTCTCAGTATGCAGTTCATGCTGGTCTCAAGCTTACTTTGTAGCCCAGGCTGGCCTTGAACTCACAAAGATCCTCCTACCTCAGCCTCCCAAGTGCTAGGATTACAGGTGTGCACCACCACACCTGGCAACTGTTGAGAAATAAATTGACACAGTTTCAAGTATTACTCACAAGTGACCCATTGATTAAATAGAATCACTCTTAAGTGAGTGAAAATAAATTGAAATATTCCATTTTTGAAAAGCAGAATAATCCAGAATCATTCTTTTCATCTCTTAAAAGGTTAGGGAAAATTGTTGTTGTCAAAATTACAAAGTGTAAAGTTAGGGCCGATTCCATAGTCCATTTGATCCTAATGACTTTGTTGTAGCAGTAGAATGTAGTTAATAGATTTACTTTTTCCTTCTGTACAGGGTCATTGTCTTTATCATAGACAATTACAGATAAGTCTAATGGGGAGTAGTGAGTGGAACAGATAAGATACGCATGTTATAACTTAGTCAAGTTGCTTCCCTTATACTTAGTGCAGTTGTAACATCTATTGGGCACATTTGATAAGCATTCAGCACATACACAGTGCCACATATTCCAAATGTGACTTCATAAGGATTATGTAATAGAGGTGATGTTAAAATAATATCTTCCAATTAAATTGCTGTAAAGAATTGAACCATCTAACCATGCACTTTACATTATAATTGGTTAATGGATCAGTATTAAAATTTGTAACAAGTATAACTTAAATTCTAATGTGCATCTATTTCTCTTTGATGTTATGTGTTAATTCACCTGACATTTGTTTGCTGTTGATTATTTTTGTAGAATTGGATTCATGGTCACATCTGTGATATTGCACCCACTATTCATTAGCTTTAATACTCTTTAGCCATAAACTTTAAAATGACAAATATTTCCCACCACAGTAATGAAGTAAAAAGAAATAGCCCTTCAGAAAGCATATTTTTCAGATAGCTGTTGTTAGAGGAATTAAATGGAGGCCATTAGACTGATGTAGTTCTTTCTCAGTTGCTGCCTGAAAATGAAACATAAACTCATCAGCCAAGAGACAATTAGGCATTAGTTATGTTGTTTTGAATTTCCTAGGAGAATAGTTAAAATAAGATAACTGTTCAAACTTCAACTAGTAAAATAACTCCCATGCTCTGCTTACAAATTCTATGAAAGTGTTCTTCCAGAGCTTTTTTCCATAACCACTTGTTCTGGTGTTACTGGATGTTTGAATTACTGTCTGATGTTCAACTAGACAGTTTAAAATTTCAATGAGCCAAGCTTTGTTTTTAACACCAACCACAGTAATATTAAGATAAATTCCATACCTCAGTGTTTTATAAAGATCAAATACATATACGTGAAGATACCCAAGTTATGAAATGAAAAGTAATTATTTAGCTAATAAGTATTTACAGTTTATTTTCTGTACGCAATTTAAGCATCCATAGATATCACCAATGGATTAAAAATATTTGGAAAAATTTCTGTCTGTATTGCATACATACAGACTTTTCCATCATTATTTCTTAAATAATACTGTTGGACAACAAGTATTCACATAGCATTTACCTATTATTAGGTATTATATGTAATCTAGTAATGATTTAAAGTATATAGCAGGTCATGCACAGATTATCTGCAAATATTTTACCATTTTGCATAAAGGGCATGAAATGACAGGTTTTTATATGCATATTTTTTTTCTTTTTGTACTGGGAATCAAACTCATGACCTCACACTTGCCAGGCAGGTGCTATGCCACTGAGCTATATCCCTGGCCCTACATATAAGTTTTAACACCAATCTTTCAAGAGTATCAAGGTATGACCATATATAGTAATGTAATGTATGGCTCTGAGATATATTTTAAACTTCCTTCTTACCAATGCATATGGGTAGAGAATGAAGTCTTCTTTAGGGTTTTAATTATCAATCACTGCTGCTGCGTTTTTCAGGAATGGTAACTTAATCAACTTTCTCTTTATCTGATCTTCTCCATCCATTCTCCTAGCCAGTTGCTTTCCATTTTAGTGCATTTTTTCACAAAATATTAAATGACTTAAATTAGTCATCACATTCCTGAAGATTTGCATCTTTGGATTTTTGGTTTTTGTATTTCTTTCTGTTGTTGAGAAGATTAATTGTCTGACTAAATTTGCATGTCTGTATATGGGTTCATATATTTACACTTCGAAGATATCAATGGATAAAGCAATAACCACTGTTGAGACCATGTCACCTTGTCTGTAGATTAGTTGTGACTGTATTATTTTTTATGCTAATTGGTGTCTGTTTGTTCATATGTTTTTGTACTTTTATTTTTTTTAAATAAAAAAAACCAAAAACAAACAAAAAAAAACAAAAGATGTATAAAAAGTCATCACATTATCAACTCTTGTCATTTTTTTCCATTTATTTATTTGTTCATTCATTTATGTTCCTCAAATGCTTTAGCTATTATAATTTGTGTCTGAAGGACAGTTCAAAAGCTGTTGCTAATATGATTTATGCAGAAGATTGATTGGTCAGTGTGACTCAGGTATGCTGTAATCCCTCACACCAAATACTGCACATGTTTATCTTACTAGTTTCTTAGGGTAACTGGCAAAATAGTACAAATCAGCTGACTTAGAGCATATATTTATTCTTTTACATTTCTGGAGGCAGAAATCATAGTATCTGCAGGGTCATGTACTAAACAGTGCTCCAGAAGGCAGGTTATTATCTGTTTTCCTCGTCGCTTCTAGGGTTGCTGGCAATCCCTGGTGTGTTTGGCTTGTAGCTGAATAACTACAGCTTGGCTGCATTGCCACGATATTGTGCCCTTAGAATTTCCAGTTAACCTTCTTATAAGGAGGATAACAGTCATATTGGGTAGCAGCCACCCTATTAAGGTATGACTGTTTTGAGTCAACTTACTACTGCAAGGTCTTATTTCCAATTAAATTGACATTCTGTGGCTCTGGAGTTTAAGTTTATGTTTTTGGTGAACACAGCCCCACCTATAACACTCACTAAATAATACAGGCAAAACTCAGGCACAGTTTCAGTATTCATCACTAGAGGAGATGCTGAAATCACCAGACACTACTTTTGAATGGTCTCATTTCCAACAACAATAAGGCATATTTAAATTTTGAATTAATAGATGAACACAAACAATGCTTGTGGTACAGCTGTGTGAGTTTATAGATTCTAGCTCTGTGCTTGATGATCTATGAAAGGGAGGGAGAACATGTGTTAATTTCTACTTTATTTTCAGTAATCACCATAGGCTTCTAAAGTATCCTATGGTGAAAATTGCCCCAGTGAGAGCCCACCTGGTCAAAGTATTATTATATTAATAAAGGAATCTGGTTTATCTCAATATTACTTCAGATGTCCCCTAGCAAAGGCAAAATGAGCTACAGACCCTCTGGGTGATAATGAGACTTCAAGCAGGCTGCAAAAAGATGTTTAGTCCTTGGGTGGCTCCCTCTCAAACAGCATCATGATTATCCTGAACAATAAAATTCTACAGAATCATTATGTGACTTCAGAGGTTGGGCTATAAAAGACACTGCAGCTTCTCGCCATGGCTCTGTTTGTCATCCAGAAAGTCCGGTGTCACTCCCAGGAAGACACAAAGGGCCCCGCGAACCTCACACATCAAGAAACCGAGGCCCGTTGTCAACAGCCACATGAGCGATCAACATTGGAAGGTTTTCTAGCCCAATTCAAACCCTAAGACTACAGTCCTGGCTAGCATCTGGATGGCACCTAATGAGATATGCTGATTTTGAGCCATCTAGCGAAGCTACTCTTCAATTCCTGACCCCCAGAGACTGAGACAATAAAGGTTGTTTTCACTTGGTAGATTTGGGAATAATATTTTTGTGCAGCGTTGGATAATTCATACACACTGTGAACCTTTCCAATGACTTATAATACTCTTATTTAATTTTATGTATGTGGGAATCTAGTGTTTTACACTTAGCATGAATTTACGAATTTGAGGAAAATTCCAAGGCTTTATAGATGTTATTGAAGACTATAGCAGTTTTAGCTTCTTATGGATTTGGGAAACATTTTTTGCTATCTGTAGCCCTTCACTTTTCTACTCATATAATTTGAGCACTGTGTCCTTTGGCTACTGCTACTGGCTTTATTCAGAGAAACTTCCTATGTTATATATGATAGGGTGACTGGTGAAGTAATAGTATTTTTGGAGAGGGGTGTGACGGGGAAGACATCACGGGCTGGAGCTGGGAATAGGGGTTAATTCCCTTATTTAGAAAAAACATAACATTGTGCCACTTCCTGTACTTGAATTATTAAACATGCCCTTGGTTTTGAGATATTATTAAATATTTTAATATTAAATATTCATGTGATTTACATGTACACATAGTTTAATACTCTTGCTACATTGTTTATTTCTCAGCTTTCTTCAGGGATTTATACTTGCAAACATTACTAAATCATAATTCCTCAGGGGTGCACTTTATGCCTAAAATTCCTTACTTGTCCAAAATACCAGGACCTTTTAATTTCTGTCTCCTGGCCTCAAAGACATTAGGGACACTAACTTCACTTAAGATTAAAATAAATATTTGAGGGCAGGGAATATAGCTCAGTGGAGTAAGTGCCTGCCTGGCAAGCAAAGGGTCCTGAGTTTGATCCCTGGTACTGTCAAAAATTTTAAAAAGGTAAATTTCTAAAATAAATATTTGATAGAGAGAAGGAATATTTTAAGCTTCGAGTGCTTTTCTTAAAGATCCAGTGGTACTCCAAATGAAGAAATTCTTATTTTTAACAGAAATGAACTTTATATTAGATACTTATATTGAAGCTCACATTTCAAGTTTAACATTCTGCCATGGTTTAACCTGCTCTCATTGGGACTTTTCTTTCCATTATGAAGTTTTCATTATGTTTTCTATTACTGAAGAAAAGCAATGACCCAAAGAATCCATGTGTCTGAGACATACAATTTCAAGAAAGAACCAACGACATCGATTTTTCTGTCTGAAATGATACGCTGTAAAACACAGAAGAGGACACCGAGTTGAGTATAAAATTAGTGCATCATTCAACAGCATGAAACAATTTGAGTTTTGATTCCACTGAATATAGCTCATTCATTTTAGAACAAATTTACCTTAAGAAATTCCTTTTTCCCCTTTAGGTAATATTTTTAAATATATATACTTCTTAGGCAAAAAAATTTAAGGTTCCTTTGATGAGTTAATAAAATACAAGTTAGCATTCCTTAAATGTAGGTGAGAAATGACTTTCAAGTAAGATAACATGAAGGTACATTTATCTTATCAAAATGTTGTCACTAGAGTGTGACTATAAAAATTCTGGAAGTGTTATTTAGGATAGATACATTCTGAAGAATCTCTGATAAAAAGATGACAAGCCGGGAGTAGATGAAGAAAGTGTCAGCAGAAATGCTCTCCTGTGTGAGGCAGATACTTGGAAAATCCCCTTGTCTCCTGTAATTCGGAAGAATTAGGTCCGTATGAAAGAAGGATGAAACAGGAGAACCATCTGTGTATAACTACGAATGCTACCAAAAGAGGTCTAGAAACTAGATTGGGTAAGCAACACATTGTAGGAGACCTTTTAAAAGCAAAGTTAGAGATGTTGAAATTCCAGGCCAATAATGATGATGAAAATACAGTTACAGCTACATCTGTTCTCATTACTCAAGGGCCTTTCTTATTACAGGGGACAGTTACTTAATGGAGGAGAAAGCACTGGAGGTTGGTGTGGGGAACAGAAAGGAGGGGAGAGGGAGGGAGAAGGGGGAGGGCATGAGTGAGAAGGAGGGGGATGGGGAGGAGGAGAGGGAGAAAGAGAACAGAGAAAGAAAGAAAAAGAGGGAAGGAAACAAAGAAAAATAAAGATCTTTATATTTTTGTATATTCCTGGGTATTTCTGAGCTTCTCCAGGCTGAGGAGGCTGATGGGTCTCTGACTTGGTGCAGTTATATGTCCAAATCATCAACCCTCACCTACATTCCGGGAACTTAGGTTTTTTTCTTAAATTAAAAATGTCATCTTATAATGTCTGTCTTGGTTACTTTCCTCTCATTGCTGAGAAGGAACAAGAGAATGGAGAAGATCGCCCAAGGGCATCACAAGCAGCAAGTCTGCACCCTTTGCAGCCTCAAAACTGTAAAGGTGAGAGACCTTGCCTTGAGAAGGAAGCTAAAGAGCACCATGTTCCAGAATGACGGCGGCGGCCGCACCAGCTTCCAGAATGGAGGCAGAATAGAGAATTTGAACAAATTCTCAGCATTGGATTCAGCGTGCCCAGAGATCCAGGCACTCGACCCCTATGGCCAAGAGAGAGGAAAGTTTGGCTACTGTTCCAGGTGGCCGCAGACCTTGGCATCATCCATGTGGCCCTGGCTTTAGGTGAAAGGAAAATGCAAGAGTTCTGAGGTTAAAGAGGCTTCCACCCAGATTTCAGAAGGCCTGGGAGGCTAGGCAGTGTGCCCCTGAGAGGGCAGTGTGTGATGCTGTGTGAAGCAAAAGGTGCCCTGGAGACCTCAGAAGTTTAGAAAAGACAGGACCGTGGATCATCTAAGGAAAGCTGCAAAGAGGGAGCAAAGCAGGCCTAAGAGAGAAGCCATGGGAGCTGTAACAACCAGAAGTGCTATAGGGGTGGACTCGTGGAAGCCCTTTGGAGCTTATAATGTGCCACAAGTTGCTTTAGATGCTGGATGTGGAATTACAGGACACAATGTTAGCCCTGCTGGATTTTAAAACTGCTTTGGTCCCAATGCTCTATATTACCCTGTCAGTGCCTTTTGGAATGGTAATGTTTATTTCATGTCTTTAAATGTTGGAAGTCTTTAATTTGCATTTGTATGGGGGCAAAATGTTTTGGTTCTAATATAAGCATGTCTTTGTATTTGGAAACTGGTTTAAGGAAATGTGTCTGATTGCCAAGTTGACAAGGGTGGAATGTTATGGTTGATACATTGTGTCAACTTGGGGAGTCTAGAGGTTTGGCTGAGTAACTCAGCAGGAAGCTGGGGTGCTTACTTTGTAAACATCCTGAGCCTGTGGAAGAGGAGGGCATGGAGATTGTGTGAGAGGTTCACAACCCCTGGGTGGGAGTAGGCTGTTTACAATGTAGGGGAGAAAAGGAGGCCGCTTGCAGCCATTCCTCCCTTTTGCTGGTTGTTTTTGCTGTGCTCTGCTGCCATGAACAGTTTGCTCTCTGCCATGTGCCACTCTGCCTCAGAACTAGCCAAATATGGACTGAAATCTACAAGAACTGTAAGATAAATAAATCTTTCCTCCTTCATTTTGGGTGTTGGGTATTTTGTCTCAGCAATGAGAGAAAAGTAACCGAGACAATGTCCATGGAAAGATACAGCCAGTTAAAAGAAAGGTACTATTTATTAATTTATTAACAACAGCCATTGGTTATTCATTATGTGCAAGGCAATATCCCAAGGACTGAGAAAGAGTGTAAAATGCCACATGGAACCCACCCAATAAACTAACTCTAAAAACAAAAGTGAATATTTCAGAAGCATTCTGTTATGTTCCAGTAAGCTGTGATAGAACACTGCAATTGTACAACTACTTCAAAATGAAAAAAAAAAAAATAATTTTGAAAATCCATGTAGGAAAACTGTGGTTGTTGAAAAAAAACTTTCATGGGAACTAGTTTTTCTACCTTAAAATGTTCATTAACCTCGCATGCTTCCCCAGCTGCTATTGCATCCCATTTCACCATAGAACAGAAAAAACTACATTATACTAAATTGCTCTATTCCAGAGAAATTCTGTTAAATGTTAATAGTATTCTCTAACTGCAAAAACTCTTGTCAATATCAAGCACCTCTATCTTTCTAAATGTTTCACTTCAATGACTGATTCACCAAACATTTATTCAGAATTTTCTTTTGCAGGCAATGCTCTAATCTCTGGATACACAGCAGTATACTTTTCATACATATATAACCATTACTTCTTCTAAAATACAGCTTAAGTACAGAATGTTCACATGTCAGCTCAATATCATGCACAAAATAGCAACTTGGACATCCTACAGATTGCGAGGTTGTCGTTCCCCTACATATGAACCAAGGATTTATGTTTAACATTTCCAGTCAGGCTTAGAATAGGCCAGCTTTCTAGATTCATTCATTGTGAGGGAGCTGATGAAACCTGTGATATGGAGTTTGGGAAGGACAGCTTGGGCGATTGAAAGGAAATTTCACCCTATTTTGACACAGAAAAGTACACTGGATTATGACAAAGTTATGTTATTTTTCTAAAGGTCATCTTGCACATGAAACTCTCTTGATCCTACGTAAGTTGAAACTCAAACCTGAAAAGTTCACTAACTCATTCTCCTTTAGTCCTAAACTGTATTCTCAGTCCTATGTGTAAACCAGAAATTTAGACTGATCTGTCATGAAAGCAGAGAGGAGAGATTGATTTTCTGTCAGGTCATTTAAATGGGTGATTTATGACTTTTAATAAGGAATAAAATTCAAATATGCAATTCTAATTTGGAGAAAGTCTCCTTTAATATGTTAAAGGGACATTTTTATGAATGACATACCTATCTCTCCTTCTAAATTAAGATATAAAATATATAATTAAATGCAAAATTACCTGATATAAAAGCTACTGAAAAATTCAAAGCATTCACTTTGCATGGTACTTGTTTTGACTTTAAATTCCAAGACAAGTTTCTTGCCTTCAAATCCTTGTCAAAATGTTACGTCCTTCAAATTATATAAATGTCTTAAAAATTACCAGTGTGGCAGACAGGAATAACAACAAAAAAGACCCTGATTTTAGCCATTTCTGTCTTTTAAAAAGATGCAAATATGGCAACTGCATAATTCAGATCTGTGGAGAAAATAACAATGTTTTCACAATTCTTTCCCACATAAAGCGTGGTGATCAGGAGATAGGGCGCTCTCCCTGGTGTGGGGAGCCAGTTGGTTAGTAGAACATTTTAGTGAGTCTTTGGATTTGCAAAGGGTGGGCCTCAGGAACTAGGGATAGAGTGCTAAATTTCTTTATTAAGTATGACAATTAAGAGTGAGTGAGTAGAGCAGAATCAGACCAGGGAAAGGAAAAAGGGGGTGCATTGAAGAGACACAGACTGCAAACCAACAGGCAAAATCCTTCAGCTCTGCACAGGTGAGTTGGTAAGACATCCCTAAAGACGAAATGGCCAGAATTGTAACTTCCATGTGCTGTTCAAATTTCCATTTTGCCCTGGGGAAACATTAAACGTATACCACAGAATCATTTAATGAGCTCCCCATTTTCCAGCTCTAACAATTACCAATCAGTAGCCAAATTTGTTTCCCCTTTACCTTTGACTTTTTTCCTTTCTGTAGTCCTCCTGGATCATGTTGAATCAAACCTTACTCATCATATAGTTTAATTCATAAATATTTTAGTTCAAAATAATATGGCCATTAAAACACCAGCACAGTAACATCATTATGGCTCCAAATGAACAACAAATCTTTAAAATGTTTGCTTATCCTGTTGGCTTTCACATTTTTCCAATGGTTTCTTAATTTCATTTTGTAATATTTAAAAATCACTAATGTGTCCCAATTCTTATTTTCTCGTAATCTCTTTTTTGGTCCAGAGCACAAGGTCATTTTGCCCTCATGTTCACCACATGCATTTTGCTGACCATGTGTCTGTGGTATTGTCCGATCCTACTTCCCTTTCTCGGTTTCCTACTAATTGCAGGTTACATCGAGGAGCTTCATGAGACATAGATTTGATAAATGGAACAGTGGCCTTCCATTGGGAGACAAAAATTGTGCTCTTGTCTTTCTTTTTCGTGAATAATCAAGCAATAATATGTTCATTTCCACATCCAACATCTCATTAGTGGCTGCAAGTCTAAAACTATCATTATTTCTTAATTTACAAACAGAAATATTGCTATAAAATTTAAAGAATTTTATAAACCTTAACAGCAGAACTTCATTAACTGTTGTTTCAGCAGAAGGAGGAAACTGGGTGACAGGAGTAAAGCCTTCATTATAATCCTGAGAATCATGTCCCCTTTTGCACTTTGTGGAGAAAACAAGCTGATTGGGAAGAATGGGCTCTACAGTGCAGTTTAACAAATTAGTCATAATGAGTTCTATAAGCCAGAGGAAAGAGAAAATCCTTTAGTCTATCCTGTTCCTTTCACCAGAAACTACTACCACTCTAATACACTTTACATTTCCATCACTGCTGAGTCAAAGGGAAAATCCATACCTATTTTCACATAAATGCTGAATTTCCTACAAAAATTCATCACTAGGTCTCGTCTTCTAAACAGTGCTATTGATTTGATACCTTCTCTCCATCACTGATCATGTTATAATTTGCAACATACCTGCTAAATGATAAATTAAAATAGTATCCATTTATTATAACTTTGCAAATATTTGAGTATCTCCCATGATCAATCTGTTTCCTAAGGTTGTTTTTTATTTATTTATTTATTTATTTATTTATTTATTTTTTTTGCGGTACTGGGGATCGAACTCAGGACCCTGCGCTTGCTAGGCAAGCGCTTATTCCACTGAGCTATACCCCAGCCCCCAAGGTTGTTTTTTATTCCTCAAGGGCCTTATATAGGGCCTGGGGATATAGCTTAGTGGTACAAGCACCTGCCTGGCAAGCACAAGGTCCTGAGTTTGATTCCCAGTAAGAACAACAACAAAAAAGACTATGTAGAAAGTCTCTGTCTCCTTTGGGGCCTTATCTAGTGCAATCCATTGTTATAAGTATCATGAAAGAGATACGTGTGGAGATGAAGAACAAACAAACAAAAATAAATTTGTTGGAAACGCACTTATCTGTGACTTGAAACTAACCAGTTGAAGAAATATGCAGGAAGAGGCAAGGTATTCTAAGCAGAGATGGTGATATGTGCAAAGTTATAAGAGTATAAGTCACAGGACAGTGCTGCTGGACCATCCAAGTACTTGGTCATTTTCCATATGGTATTTTCTTCCCAACAGAAGTATGTGAATTTGATAGAGTGCCCAGAGAGAATGAGACTACATATTCCACTACCATGAGCAATTTATATAATGTTTGACAGGTAACAAATATGTGATGTGATACTTATATCTTGTGTTCTATTGTGCAAACTATTGCATATTGGATAATATTCCTAGTTCTATGTAGAAAAAGCATAATCAAATATTGAAACATTAAAAATAAACAAATGAACAAGAAACTTTTGAAGGCTGTCTATCTTATTCTATTTTGAATTTTGACCCACTGCCTTAAAATGAAAACAAATTTTAAAAGGACAGCTCATCAACAGCATGGAGAGCCAAAGGTGTCAATCTTAACTTTGGGTAGGAATTCCTGTAAACTACATTCATAGAATTGCATTTGTTCAGTACTGTCAATGATAATAGGGTGTGAAAATTTTAAGGAAAGAAATCAGAAATTCATAAGGGGCCATATAAGAGACAGGTCCAGAGGCAGTTTAACTTTCTGACTTACATGATCCCTCCACGGAAGATTGAAGAGGAAGAGAGGGATTAACCCCGAGGATCATGGGACTCATCACAGTGGTCTTCCATCTGCAGAATCCACTCTGAGTTGTTTCACAGTTCTCTCAACAACAGACAGTAGATAAGACGTGTGCATCTGCAGTTAAGAAAACATACATGTTCGGTATGAGGCTGTGTAAGACTTGGAAGCACAGGGTATATTATTAGTGAGAGCTAACTTTTTACATGAAAGAGTCAAAACAGATATTTCCTACTTTGCTCTGAACTATATATTTTTTCTCTACTTCTTTTAGCTATATTTTGGTTTTATTTGTGGTCCTGAGTATTGATCATAGGGCCTTGTAATTGCTGAGCAAGTGTTTGATTATTGACCTATATTCCCGATCTCTCCACTCAGATGTTGGTAGTGTTCTTTCGGTCCTGAATGTTTCATTTCTTCCATTAGGCTTTATTGCTGATATATCTAGGCCCCATATTATAGATTTCACTATTTCTATAACACTTATATGATTTTATTTTTGGATATTATGGGATGTATTAGTTCAAGAAAATAAAAATCATTCCTAAATTATAATATCTATTAACTCCTGAAATAGTATATTTCTTCACTTTAAGTTTAAGCATCCAAATGATACACCTAAATTTATTAACAAGTCAATGGATTACATCTCATTTGATAATATTAACCATATGAAATTTTTTGAGGGAAAAGGTACTTAGTATTATAGATGGCATTCATCGGAAAAGGGTATACCTATTCTTAATTATAGGAGCATCATAAAGATGATTGCATTAATAAGTACTTGCTCAGTTGGCTCCACCAATGTATTATGATATACAGATTTATCCTCTGTGGGTGTGGACAGTATAGGACTGAAAATTAACCCAATGAATTAATGAAACTAAAAAGGTGTTTACTAATGTTAAAAAGGTGATTTGTTCTCCCTCTCTCTCTCTCTGAGTTTGTATGTATGTGTATCTCCTTATATTGTTATGATATTATTAAAGATCTGACATGTGCCAGCCTAGTCCTAAGCACTAGGGACAGAGCAGTGAACAATAGGGAGAAAATCTCAGCTCCCCTGGGTTAGCACTCTCCTGCAGGAGACAAACAATAAAACTTGAACTCAACGTATAGGAAGGTGTCTCAAATTTAAGAATAATTCTAATTTTACTGCACATTGCAAGACTCTGTTGCAGAGAAGAAAAACTTAATTAGACATATATAATAAACATATAATACACCAGCACTCATGAAGTCATGAAGAATTATAGACACATACTGTCAGTCAACTTTCCTTTATTATAACAAATTTCTGTGATAAACCAACTTGAAGAGAAATTCTTTTCAATGGAAGCAATTATTACTGTCCAATTCCACCTTGCAATTTGAAGTTTAGATTACAATAGGACTCAGTTAGTTAGTAGTTGGGGTAGAAGCATAAAAACCATGGCAACCTACAAGTCCCAGGGGGACACAACACCTAAAGGGAAGCAGAAGCTGTGAATGAATATCTCTGAGATATGATAGAGGGGGAGCGGTTCATTTGAATCTATAGGGGAAATAGGAGCAAGAGTTAATTAGCCCAAGTCATTGGACTGGCAAAATTATTCATACAAAGGTTAAGAAACAGTCCCTGCAAAAGAGCAAAGGTTGAACCCAGGCCCTAGAACCATACCCGCTCTGAACGATCTGTTTGCAATAGTCTTGTCTCCTGCAACATCACTATATTCATTCCTGTTGCTTGTGCAAAGTCTGACAAGATATATTTCCTGACTCCAGTCAACTTACTTCAATATTTTTATTTAAAATAAAACAGAAAAGCTTTCATTTTCTCATACCAGAGAGACAATGCAATATTTACACATCTATGTCTTATTTATTTTGTTTAAGAGTATGGCATCTAGGTCCATCCTTTAGCAATAAATGTCTCAGGTTTATCCTTCTTTATGACTGAGTAGTACTCCATTACCAAGTATAAATAAGGACTAAATTGCATGATAGATATTGTGAAATAAGAAGAAACTGTTCAAGAGGAAAAGAGAACTAGGGAGGGGAGAGTTGGAAAAGAAGGAAAGAAAAAGAGAAAAATGAGAAAGGAAAGATGAAAGGGAAACAAAGCTTTGTAAATAAGGAGGGGAAGAAGGGTTAAAGAAAAGTGGGGAATGGATGGGGAAAAGCACAAATCAAGATATATCATGTACAGGGGCAAATTTCCTATGATGAACACGATCATAGTATATATCTAAATTGTACCAATAAACTTAATTAAATTTATTTATTTATTTATTTATTTTTTTGTGGTACTGGGGATCGAACTCAGGACCTTGCACTTGCCAGGTAAGCACTTATTCAACTGAGCTATATCCCCAGCCCCAACTCAATTAAATTTAAAAAATGAAACAAAAGTAACACAAGTGAGATAATTTTTAAATTCAAAGAAAAATACCTATGTTTCAGTTGCTTGCCATTTAAATAACTGAAAAAGAAGAGACACTAGCTGACTCTGCCAGTGGATAAAAACAGGATGAAAGAAAATAATCTTTGGAAATTGGGTAAAAGTGAAAAACAGGAACCCAGAGAGATCTGCAATGAAAAGAGCTATTTTTATTGATCGGCACTGATGTGCCAAGCTCTGTGTAACAGCATTTACATGTTACCACACTCCGTTCTTGTAGCAGATGTTTATAGGTTAAAATATAGATAACTATTTTTTTACAGATTAAGATATATGTAAGTTTTTTGATTGAGGAAATTAAGACCTAGAGTCATTAAGCAGTTATTAAACACTCTTTACCATATGTAGAGGACCTCTCAGGTTTTTTTTTTTTTACTGTGAAAACCATGCCTTTCTGAAAGAAGAAACTTTTTCTTTCCAGGCTCAACTTGCCTATTAATGGGGAAAATAACACAAGGAGTACATGAGAGCTTTTCTTGAAAATTTTCTGAAGGTTTATGGTTCATAGTTTCACAACTTAAATGTTGTCGGTGCTAGTGCTATTAATTAAAATACTGATTTTTATAGCATTCTGGTAATCTTAGCGATGAATATATCACTGACAATTTTGATGCTCAATTTGTCACATGAAATTATGATTTTCTCTGACAGAATACTACCCTACCTGTGCGTGCTGTATTTCATCTTGGAAACATAAAATAAATATCCCTTAAGCAGCACCACACACTTGCAACTGAGAAAAAATAAACAACACCCACAACTTAAAGGAGGAGAGATTGATCTGGGCTCATATCTTTTTTTGTTTCCAGTCCATAGCGGGCTGGCTACCAGGGAAACAATATGGCGGACAGACATTGCCCCGGAAAGCTGCTCACACCACGGTGGTGGCCCGGAAACGGAGAGTGAAGGGAGGAGCTGTGAACTAAGACTGACCCTTCCAGATCACACTCCCAGAGCCCTCCCTCTTCCGGGCAGACCCCACCTCCCAGCAGTGAGACGGCCATAGCAGCCCCACAACCCAGTCACTGAGGCTCTCCAAGGCCATTTAGATCGAAACTGTAACCCACCCCAACAAGGGAAATACCAGTCCAAATGCAAGCGATTTATTTGTAAGTTAATTAATATTAGCTGAACGAGATAGCGGAACAAGATAGAGCTATGTTACAAGAGGTAACAAGTAAGGGTTTTTGTTATTGCTGTTGTAAAGGCAAATGCTAATCTGAGTTTCCAGACTTAATTACCTTGAAGATATGTAGTCTGTTTATGAAATAAACAAGTAAATAAAAACCTAAAAAAAATTCAGGCAGTTACATAAGGACAGTTCCTGTTATTTCTCTTCCTGGTAGGAAATGAAGGGATATATATATGTATATGTGTGTGTGTGTGTATATTATATATATACACACACACACACATAGTTTCACATATGTTGAGAAATATCCCATGAGACACACTACTTATCCCATATAATTTTTTTGTTCCACCATGATAATAAGAAATTAATTTCTATAGCCAAATTAGTTGCCTATCTCTAGCCAGTATAAGACAGGTATGAATAATGTATAAAATTTATATCCCAGCTTAGTGGGTATGGATCCTGGAGACACGAGTGGAAATGTTTCATTTACTAAATTCTAAAATCAGAGTAAACATGGAGATAGCAGTTTATGCAAACTTTGAATATTACAGATCATAGTTTATTTCAACTCTACTTCTGGCAAATATGTGTAACATGGTCATTACAATTCTATCTAAAATCAAAATACAATTTTTAAAGCCATATAAAACTGAATTACAAGTGATTAATTTTTATGTCTTGGCAAGCCTTGTTAAATACAAATATTCTTTTTCAGAAAAGTAATTTCCCAGTAATTTTGGCTAAGCTTGGCAGAAGGATAAACATACCAAAGGGGGGGGAAATCCCACAAGTAAGACATGCAAGGGAGTGTTTTAAAGAACAGACAGATCTATTATATGCCACACAACCAGCGAATCCAAATCCCTCCCTTTTGGCTTGCATTTCTTCTCTTGCATTAACATCTTTTCATTGGTCTCTGTTAGAGAAGGAAAAAAAAATCATCAGCAGTTGCTATATTTATTTCTCTTGCTTTTTCAAATTCTTTTCTGACTCACTGAAATTGGATGTCTTTTTTTTACTTTAATGATAAAAGAACGAAAACATTAACAAACACACATACATTTACAAAATAGCACAAAAACAATACAAGAATACAGGATTTCAGACAAGGTGATAGGAAATTAACAATGGCTGTTGTATTACAAATTGATATCTTGAATTGGTTACTCAGGTAAACAAATATAGACATGTAAGATTGATAAAAAAATTAAGCATTAACTGTTCCTTTCTATAAAGCAATAAAATTCAGTAGTACAACTATGTTAGCTATCCTGTGTACACATGTATACATGATTTTCCCCTTCTTTCTTTTCTCTTTTCCCTCATCCCAGTTGTTCTTTCCTTTTGAGCAGTTTCCTTTTGTTTTGCAATATCTATTGTACCTCCTGGATTTTATTCACTCTTTTAGGTCCGTACACTAGCGTCCATAGCACTTCTCTGAAATTGCCCTGCCAAGGTCATTGACCTTGATACTGTGAATTCAAAAGGCCCCGCTTTGTCCCCTTGATTGACCTGTTATTTGACCATGCCCTCCTTCCTTGTGGTCCTTGTCTTCTGAGTTACTAGACTAACATACTCTCATTGATTGCCTCTTCTTAGCCCACTTTTGATGAAACTTTCTCTTTTTCTATAAATCCTGTGGGTCAGCTTTTACATCATTTCTCTGCCTGCACATTCTGTCAAGGTGAGCCTAATCAATTTTAAACATTTGCTATCAGTATAAGCAATGTCACACTTCTTTCCTTGATAATTTTTGGAGTAATGTGAACAGGGACCTAGAGGGCTGGGGATATAGCTCAGTGGAATAAGCGCTTGCCTAGCAAGGGCAGGGTCCTGAGTTCGATCCCCAGTACCGCAAAAAAAAAAAAACAGGGACCTAGAAGCTGGACCTGTACTTACACCATGGCAAACTAAAAGCAAGGCAAAGTTTGGTGCTTTTGTCTTAATTTTTTTCCTTTATTATCTTAAAACTGTGGTTCAAATCCCTTCTAAACTCTGCAGATATATACATTAATTATGTAGGGGTATCTGTCTGAAAGCTGAGCAAACAAAGTTGATTAGCTCGATCTCATTCCCACCAAGATTTATAGAAGATTCAGCTGTGGCCAGAGGTCCCCATTGCCTTAAACATGCAATCATGCTGGATTCTAGCAGCCTTGCAAGACTGAGACAGGCCCAAGCAGAAACAAATTTATGGAGACCAAACTGCCCCCTCAAGCAATGAGGACTTCTCCTGGAGCTGTACTACAAACGTTCAACTCAAGTCCTCCTCAGGAAATCTGTAACATCGGAACCTCTTCATCAGTAGGGCCCCTCCGATCGCTCAAGCTGCAGTACTTACACTAGTTCCATTTTATTTCCTTTGTTAAAGGGCCAGCTTGATCTTTGTCAACTCAAGCTAAAAGTTACTTTCCAATTAAACTTTTTTTTCTGACAAATTCATGCCTTGGTTTTAATTCCCATGATCACTAAATCAAAGACCTGCACTAGCTGGTGGCAGTATCACCCATGAATATTTAACAGTGTCCTTGTGATTTTTAAAAAGATTTATTTGTCTCAGCCTACTGAAGAACAATACTTAGTAACTCAGGTTTTCTGTACTACATGTCTCCGCCAGCCTCAATAAGTAGATGAAGACTGGTAGTCCAGGTCCAATGAGCATCTTGCCTTCCTGCAAACATAATTCTGGATGTTGCAGCGCTTCTGCTTTACATTTTCTAGAATGCAGTCTTCTCTCCTTGAAGTAACAAAGTGCAGTCTTCTTGCTCCAGAATAATAAACAGAGATTTGGAGAATGTTAACCATGTCTTCTATGATATGTAATGTAGGACTGGATGTTTCTATGTCGTCTCTCTCTTTCTCTCTTTGTGTCTCTTTCTCTCTGTCTCTCTCATCATCCACCTTGCTACCCAAAGCTAAGAATTTAGAAATGACCCTTGATTTTTCCCTTTAACATGAATTTCTCAGTGAGTGTATAAAGAAGTTGATTTTCCTGTGCATATATTATAGAATCTGTCCATAGCTCTACTATTTGCTAGGAACCTCCTCAAGGCAGCCATCATTCCTCACCTGGATTATTATTTCCCCCACTGTACGTTTCCAGTCAATTCTAAAAAAATAACTGGAGTTGCCCTATGAAAATGCAGTTCAGATAATTTTCACTCCATTTAAGTTTTTTTAATGGCTTTCTACTGTGTTTATAATAGAAGCCAAGTTCCTAACACAGGTTAGATCCTGAAGGATCTAATGCTCCTGACCTTTTGGTCTTTAATCCCTACATCTTTGGTTTGTTTAATGTTCACTGAATGCACACCCACCCTAGAATGTTCTAGTGTATAACTCTTCCTCCCTGGGGTATTCATGAACTTCCCTTTCTTCATTCCAAGCTCACATTCAATAAGACTTCCACAGGTACATCTTTCTTAATCAGCTTACCCCAAGCTCATCATTACTCAGTCCATCTCATGTATGTACACGTGTTTGATTTTCCTCAAAGTACTTTTTACTAACTGAAATTCAATACTTCTTTCTTGAATAAAAGCTCCTTGACTGCAGGGGTTTTGACTACTTTTTCCCATAACTACATCCCTTCTTCCCCACAGAGTGCTTGTTTTATATGAGGCGGGTACATGGTAAGTACTTTTGTCATGGACAGAACTGAAATATGAGATATGTGTCTACACTGTGAGAAGTATGAAGGGGCGAAAGATAAACTTATAGGGACCAGAGTCTATAGGAAATTATGGGGCACATAAAAGAATTTCAATTATTCCTGCTAAGCAGTCGGCATTCATTGAAAATATTTGGATCTCAGGAATGACGTTTCTCATCTTGCATTTTAGAAAGACCAGTAATTTTAGTAAAAATAGCAACAGTAACAGCAGTAGTATGATAATAGTAACAGCAACAAGTAAAAAAATTGGAAGAGTTATAGTAGCAGCAGTAGTTGTAGTAGAGATATTTATAGTGAAAATTAGTAGTAATAAAAACAACTATTGCTTGTTTAATATTCTCAGCAGTAATATCTATCATTAGTATTTAGTTTTTTCTCTTTTTCAGATATTTTTTGTTTGATTCTTCAGTGATGGGGATCAAACTTACAACTTTGTACATTCCTGCAAGCCCCTTTACCAGATATTGTTATATATGTTTTTCCTATATTAACTCATGACCTGTTCATAACCACTGTATTAAGCAGGGACCATTATAGCTCTTATTTGATAGGAGTAATTTGTTGGCAAAGTCAGACTTATCTCGACTATTAATGGTAGAAGTACATCCTGAAGAGAGCTGAAAGTTGCCAAGTGCATCACTCTATTGTGAGGTGCAGAGAAGTCTGTGAGAATTTCCATGCTAAAGCTTCTTTCCATCACATACACCAAAAAATCCCAAGGCTCCGTAGATTTAAATAGTTTTAAATCATGAAATGAGATATTAGAATGAGCATTTTGGTACAAGCCTTTCCAGCTCTGAAGTTTATGTATTTTTTTCTTATGTATGTGTCCTGAACTAAATTAATTTCCCTCTAACTCAAGTATGGAAGCCCTGGTCTCCAGTACTTCAGTACATGACTATTTGAAGATAGGGCTTTACCAGAGGGAATTTAGAGAAAATGAGGGGGATTAGCATAAGCCCTAATCCAATTTAGTTGGCCTTTTACAAAAAGAAGATATTAGGATATATCAAGCAATACCAGGGATGCATGCTCACAGGGAAAATGTTATGTGAGAACAAAGAGAATATGACTGTGTTCATTAATCTTTGTTATCAATCTGACCGGATTGAGAGTTGCCTAGATAATTGGTAAAGCATTCTTCAGGGAATGTCTGGGAGGGTGTCTCTAGAGAAAATGTGCATGTAGGTCCATGAATTAAGGGGGGGAATGAGTGAGGGGTCCTGAATGTGGGCTGCACTACCCCAGAAGCTGGCACCCCGAGGCGATGAAAGAGAAGGAAGCCCATGCCTACATGTATGCCCCACTCTTTTAGTTTGATGTATTTTTGCTGCTGTTGGTGCCCATGGGCATCAGACTTCAGGACCTACAGCTGTTCCATGTAAACTCACACCAGTGACTGTCCCAGGGGCCTCACGTGGGAGCTGTGCCATTGTTCATTCCCTGCTGGGATTGAGAGCCTACTGGTTTCTTTGGCTCTCTACCAGCCGGCTGGCTGCTGCGAGACTATCAAATAGTCTCCTCAATAAGTGCATATATTTTACTTTTTTTATTCTTTTGGAGAACTTTAACTATTACAGCGATGATTTGCAAGGTATAGAGCAAGCAGGGCCTGAGAGAAACCAAATTTTACTGACACATTTGTCTTTGATTTCTAGCTGTCAGAACGATGAGAAAATAAGTTTCTGTTGTTTACAAAATCTTTTTGTAACAATGCTGATAAACTGCCTAGCACTCCTGAACTTACATCAGTTAATTTTTTTTCAAATCTGACTTATTTAATATTTTACGGAGAAAAAAATTGATGCTATTTTATTTTAATAATATTCTTCTTTAAACCTATTCATATTTTAAGTGTAAGAAAAGTGTTCTATTAACATGCTTTTCTCAGACTGAATATCCATATATTTATTGTGACATTACAGTTCAATTACCTGTAGACTATCCAAATGGGCTATCTTGGTATCCACAGTAATATGGCACACATATAATAAATAGTATAAACAAGATCCATAAAATAATAAAATTATTTTAGGAATAACCTATATTGTTATAAAATAGTGCAGATGAAGGTAATATTCATCAGAAAGTACTTTTTTTTTTTTTTTTTTTTTTTTTTTTTTTTCGATCAGAAAGTACTGACAGTGCTCATTTGCCTTCCTCTCTAGCCATTTCTGTGCCTGCTTTGTCATCGAGTTTTGCTCTGTGAAGCTGAAAAATCTTCCCCTTACTGAATGAGGTGCAGTTGCTTCTTGCACTTGAAATTAATTGGCTATTTAATATCTGAGCAAATGAACCCCCGCTGCTAGGTTTTATGATTCCTTCCTTCACCATAACGTCATACCTCCTCTAGGAGTATGGGTAATGAAGCCCTTAGCAAATTGCCTTATGACTTATTTCAACTGAGACCTTATTCTTCTCGCACTTTAAATCCCACTTTATTCTCATAGGGATTGTTTTGTAGATGTGTGTGTACTGGTACGAGAGAGGCCATTACCTTTCCCCTTTCAGCAAAACAGCTCTAGCTCCCTATACCTAAGTTGCTGTTCTTTGTTCTCGGTCAGTGCTAGCAGCTAAACTAAACTTTCCTCTGAGCATGAAAGTCCTGGTCTATTCTAAGTCATCATCAAACTTCAAGTAGTATTTACATAACGTGTATCACCGCGTGTCTTTCCATTTTGACTTATCATAAATTTACTCTGCTATCAATACCAAAGGTAACATATACCAATCTCCTCTTAACTGCTAAGTGATATGGTAGGGCTTGGGTCCATAACGATGATGAGACATGGCTTCTGACCTTGACCAGGTCGTGGCAGTCAGCAAAGCAGACCAGCAGTTAATGATGCTGCTGCACAACATTCCTAAATCACTTTTCTAGATGAACTAATTATGAAGGTACACCACCTCTTCCTCGGTTTCTTGTGTTTCAGGACATTTTCCTCACCTCAGGGAACAGCAAACCATTGCTTTACGAGAAGGTCATTACTGCAGAAACACAAAGAAAAAGCAAATAAATTTGAAAAGTTGGTAGAGGTTGGCAGCTATTCAAGGCAGTAGACAGAAATTTGGAAGAATGCACAAGGATGAAGGTTGTTCTCAGCTAGGATGAGGGTAAAGGATATGAAAGTACATGATCCTTATACTAAGCAGGGTGGTTAAAGTCTGGAATAGAAATGCAAGGCCTACAAACACCAAAGCAGAAAAGCATATCTCCGGGAAGCACCCCATGAACTCACATAAAAGCTAACACCAGTAAGACAGCGTACTGTGGCCTCAGTTTTAAGGCAGTTTCACCTGACATTACACTATCAGATGATATCTCAAATTTAAAGGAGAAGAAAATGCCAGTTAAGGTACAATGATTTGATTAGAAATGTATTGATGATAAAGAAGTGCACTAGATCTTCAGTGTTTGAAATTTAAGTTTGGCATTTTATACACCCAACCCTCAGTGAGTTGACCTCTGCAATCTTGCTGAAGTCCAATCTTGAACCACATTTTTGTGGTGAGTTTGGAGATTAGGGAAGAGATTATGCAGGAGATTTCGGAGGTAGAGCTGGGGCTGAGTTGTTTTTTGGTTGAGAATGGTTGGATGGGATGAGGGACAGAGAAGTCAGTGAAGAGGTTAGCTGTATTTTAGCAAGACGTCAGTACAGATGTTAGAGGTACAGGTAGAAGGAGAGTGAGGGAGAGAGGGAAGATGTGTGTGTGGGTAAGAGAAAGGAGAGTGGTCAAGATTTTACTCACTAATATGGCAACTTAAGTTCTCAAAATTAACTCAGGCTTATTAATAGCAACAGTGACAATATTAAAGTGCTTTAAATATCATAAATGTTCCTCTTCAGAGCAAGCATATGGTTGGGAAACTTCCAATATTCATTCTATAACGAAGGTCCTTGGTGATAACAAATTTAAGTCAAATTGCCAAGGAAGTTTGAAGGTGAAATACTGCTTCTGGAGTCTGAGCTCTTAGCTATCGTTTGTTTAATTATGTTTTCAGTTATATTTGGCAGCGCTTCCTAAGGCAGAAGTAATGCTAGTTAGCAACTGAGAAAGTTCTGAACATGCTTTTCCTATTTCTAAAGCCCAGTGTGTAGATCGTCTCTTTCCATATTGGAGGTGAGTGTCAATTTGTTCTTCCGCAGACACTGATATAAGAATTTTGAAACTCTTTGATAGGGTAGTGGGGACCTGAGACAGTGACAGGACAGCAGCCAATAAATAATATGTGGTGACACTTTAATTTCAGTGGAGAAGGTCTGGTCAATGTATAAAACATATACTTCAAAATTTGGGCCAAAACTTAGCAGCACAGCACCTGCCTACCAAGCATGAGCTCCTGAGTTCAATTCCTGGCACCAAAAAGCCAAAACCAAATCAAACCACAAAATTACTACCCTGAAGAGGTAGATAGAGCTCAACTCCTGTTCTGTCACTGGTTGTCAGTTGCTGGCAGGTGTTGTTAATTCTCTGATTTTTCAGTTCTGCTGTGCAAAAAGCCATAGGAAAATTCCTAGAGTGTGTAGTTGTAAGGCTCAAGAGGTAGAAGTGTGGCATCTATGCCTTTTCCTACAATGCCATTATTGGTAGAATAAAGTACGTTAGTGGTGTGGAAAATAATAAGAACATATTATTCACTGCTTTTGCTACTAGATTGCTCAGTTGAAAAGCGTGATGATCATAACAATATCAGCTGACACCTATTGAGCTCTTACTCTTACTGCTCGCCAGGTTCATATCTAAGAACATCCACAGTGTAAACAAATTTAACCCTCGTCATTATTCTGTGAATTAGGTACTATAATCTCCAATATTTTACAGAGAACGTCTTAATTTACAGAGCTACCAAGTAGGGACAGATTTCTGGCTTCAGCGCCTATTTACAACCTCTCAGCTGTTCCACACTTTGTTCTTTTCTCTTGTTAGTCATTTCCTAGATTTACTTATTCTGTTTGAAATGTGGATGAGCAAGAAGATGCAAAGATTCTTATAAAACACATTGCTCTGTGTCCCAGCAGCTTCCCTGGGAAGTCATCAGATGATTATTTGGTCGGATATTACTTTTCTGAAGTGCCATCAGTTCCAAAGTGGTGCAGATGCCAAGACTTTCAGAGGACATATTAGTCTTTCCTTGACCTTCCACACATCAACAAATTTAGTAGAAAAAATTAGAATGCATCAGATGTCACTGTTACGTATCACAATATGCTAAACAGTGAAGCAGTTAAGAAAAGGATGAACTATTTCATAATTTGATTTATATTTGGAAGACGATACATTCTGGCTTACTAATATAACTGATAATCATTTAGGCTGAAATAATGACATATCTTTTTATTCTTTAATGTATAATTAAGTTTTACATTTTTGTCTTCTACACTCTTCATAAAAATAACCTGACTTAGATTTCTCACTAATATATATATATATATATATATATATATTTATATTTGTACACAGTTTTATTTTTTTGCTTTCATATGAACTCCTAATAATTTTATTTATTTTTTTTCTAATAATTTTAAAATGTAGAAATCTTTCTAAATCTATCTGAATAGCTCAAGCTTATTCATTTTAATGCTTTCTTATTTACTGATATGCATAATTTATTTCCTTCTTATATCATGGATGATAAAATTATTTTAAGCCAGTTTTGTATTTTCATTGTATTTCTTTCAGTCCTCTTCACTATTGACCATGCTGTATTAAATAATTAACAGCATTTTTATGCATTTTATGTTTTCCTAAGTATAAAGCACAGTGAGACCTTTTCACCGGCACTGCCTGTCATGCGAGGTGAGTCCTCCCAGTGGTTGTCAGCAATCATTCTCTAGGAATCAGCATATTGTGTGTGACAGCACAGAGAAACATGTACAAAAACTTTCAGAGATCAGCAAGCAGAGAAGGCTGAGATTCCAAGTTTTTCTTTTTACCTAAAGAGACTTCTGCCAGGGTGAGAGCAGCCTACTGAATGGACACATGTATATAAATGTTCACAGAAAGGAATCTAGTTCATTGTTGCAATCTCATCAGTGGAAAATTAAGTACTACAGTTTGTCCCAGGCAAGGCTGTTTTCCACTGTCACATGTTCTGCCAGTCTGGGGCAAAGCCATTTCCCGAGTAACTGAAGACCATGAAGTTTATTCGTGATCTCTAGTCAAGGTAGCTACTAGTCCCGTGGGAGCCAGTGTTGGTGCCCGTATTATCTCATCATTAACCAGGCTGCTCAGCCGAAACAGTTGTTAGATAACACTGCTTGTTTACAGTTAGATTTGTCCATCAGGACAGCCAGCTGCCTGTGCCATTATTCTCTGAAAATCTTGTAAGTCAGAGCGCTAAGATTTTCTGTTATCTTTTGCTAAGTCACAAGCCACCCCAGAAGTTAGTGGCAGAGAATCAAGGCAGGGCTTGCTGAGGGATGTCTCACAGGGCAGGGGCCTGTGGAGGACAGCTCATCATTCAGCCTCCCTTGATCTTGCTTAAGGGCTGTGGGCCGGAGTCACCCAGAGGCTCACATATTGAACATCTGGCAAGGTAAAGGTGGTTGTGGGCTGAAATTTCACCAGAGACAGTAGCTAAAAATACATGTGGTTTGCTCATGGGCTGCTTGTCTTCCTCACAGGAGGATATTTAAATTCCAAGGGAAAGCACTCCAGTAAAGAAATCTCAGCATTTTGAAAGTCTAATGTGTACAAAGACAGAAGCAGTGGACTTCTATCTCATACGCATTAGAAGTCAGTCACACAGGCTGATTGGAGCTAAGAAGTATTAGACACCACTTTGGTTGGGATGTGTTTCAAATAATTTTCAGTCAGTTTGCAAAACCATCCCAATAAGGAAAACTTTTTTTCTTCAATTTCCATGTTTTCACCAGCAATTTTTTTCTTTCACATCACAACAAATTGCCAAAAATTTTGCAGCTTAAAAACCATTTATCTCCTGCAGTTTGGAGGTCAGAAATTCAGGCCTGTCTTAGATGCACTATTTCCTCATGGTCTCCCACAGCTGAAATCAAGGTGTTCACTGGGATATGTTCTCATCTAAAGGCTTAAAACATCCTCATATTGTTGACAGAATCCACTTCATAATGGCTTATAGTTTGTTCGGGGGTTATTCACAGCCAGCCATGCAAAGTGAGTCCTTATTACTTCCAGTCTCTGACTCAGGAAAAGCTGAAAACATTCTAGGCTTACTTAATTGAATCAGGTCATCCAGGATAATCTTTCTCTGGAACAACTCAGATACACCCACTGAAGGCTATCACATCCTTCTGAAAAAAATAAAAGCTCTTTACCTTTATCATATTTTATTGCATAAAAATAAAGCTTCTCTTCCAGCTATTCTAAAGGAAAAGGATGACATCATACATATAGGCTCCAGGGAGTTACGGGATCATCTTAAAACTTTGACTGCAGTGCTACCGTTGACCTTATGAATTTATCCTTCATAAATTATTTCTTTTTTTAAAATTTATTTTAGAAAGAAAAGAGGAAAGCATATTAACAAACAGACATCCATTTACAAAATAGCATAAGAAAAGACAAGCAATACTGAATTACAGACAAAGAGGTAGGAAATTAACAATGGCTGTTGTATTCTGTATTGATATCTTCAAAGTTTCTGGTTTCTCTGGTTTCTCAGGAAAACAGGGACATGCAGAATTGATCAAATAATTCATCATTAACTGATCCTTTCAGTAAAGCAATAGAAATCAGTAGTACAACTATGTTAGTGCTCCTGCGTATACACATGAACATAGTTTCCCCTTCTTTCCTTTCACTTTTCCCTCATCCCAATTGCTCTTTACTTCCGAGCAGTTGCCTTTCTTTTCATAATGTCTACTTTACCTCTTAATTTTTATTCACTCTTTCAGGTTCCTATACTAGTGAGACAATACATTGCTTACCCATGGAGGTCTGATTTATTTCACTTATGAGTATGGTCTCTAGCTGTGACCATTTACCTATAAAAGCCTTGAGTTTATCTTTCTTTATAGCTGATAATACTCCATTATACAAAACTAGGACAGTGTTTTTTTCATCCATTGCTCAGTGGATGCACATTTGGGTTGCTTCCATGATTTAGCTATGACAAATTGTGCTGCTATAAATATGAGAGCATATATATTGTTTTCAGTTGTTCTGGGAAAATACCAAGAAGGGGAATAGCTGTGTTAAATGGAACCTCTAGACCTAGTTTGCTGAGGAATCTCCAAACTGATTTCCACAGTGGTTTCAACCAGTCTGAATTCCAGCAGTGGAGGAGAGTTCATATTTCTTCACAGCCTCACCAGCATTTGTTATTGGTTGATTTCTTAATGATAGCCATTCTTACTGTGGTGAGGTGAAATCTTAATGTTGCTTGAATTTGCATTTTTTTGAATGACTAATTGTGTTGAACACTTTCTCATGTATTTGTTTGCTATTTGTATTTCTTTATCTGAGAAGTATGTATTCATCTCAGCTGCCCATTTCTGGATTGGGTCTTTCAATTTTGGAGGGCTGATGTTTTTAAATTCTTTACGTGTTCTAGATGGAGGACCTTTGTCTGAGGGACAGTCAGATAAAACTTTTTCCCAATTTGTGGGTTTTCTTTTTACTCTGCTGGTGATTTTTTAGATGTGTAGAAACTTTTCAGTAGGATGAGATCCAAGTTGTTATTCTTTGAAGTATTTCCTGTGTGGTTTGGTTTTGTTCATGAACACTCTGCCTACCCCTATATCTTTGAGGTTTTTACCTATTTTCTCTTCCAATAGATTTAGTGTTTCTGTTTTAATATTGAGATCTGTGATCCACTTTGACTTGAGTTTGATGCATGGTGATAGACTTGGGCCTATTTTCAGTGTTCGGCAGGTGGCAAACCAATTTCTCCAGCACCATTTATTAAAGAGGTTATCATTCTTCCAGTGTGTTTGTTTGGCCCCTTTATCAAAGATTAGGTGGCTGAGTGTGTTTTTGTGGTTGTGTCTGTGTCTTTCAGTCTGTTCCATTGATATTCTGTTCTGTTTTTTAGCCTGTACCATGTTGATGTTATTACAGTAGCGTTGTAGTATAATTTCAGGTCAGGTATTGTAACTCCACCTGACTTGTCCTTGTTGTCCAGGCTTGCTTTTGCTATTGTGGGTCTCTTCTGGTTCCAGATGAAGTCAAGGAATGTTTTCTCTAGATCTGTGAGGTATGCTAATGGTAGTTTGATGGGAATTGCTTTGAATCTGTACAACAGTTTTGGTAGCATGGCCATTTTCACAATGTTGGTTCTTCCCTTCCCCTTTAAAGAACATGGTATACCAAGAGGGAAACAAAAAGTTAACTTTATTGCAGAGAAGAAGCCTGCAGTCACCTTCAACCAGGTGAACAAGGTTTATGGATACCTTTGTTATAAAAGAGATCCTGATAGTTTCTCTTAGTTCACTGAAACGAAAGGTTTGTGCCAATATCTTTTGGAGAAGTTTGTATGCCCATGTTCTACTCTGTGTAACAACTTCAAAGATAACAATACACTATGTGTTTAACTATGGTTATGCTCCTATTGTTTTGTTATGAAATATTATTTTATTTTTCCATAAAATAAAAAAGCATAAAAAGGAAAGGTTTTATTTTCATTTTTATCAGATGATACAGAGCTACTCGAACTTGTGAAATGTAAATGTAACTTTTTGAGTACATAATGCTTCTGTGATATCATGTTATTGACAAAACAATGCATATTATTTATTTATATAATGACAAGAGTTAGGTAGGTAGATATAATAATTTTCACTTTTATCCAATTCATATGACTATTTTTGCATTTGTTCAGTTTGAAAACTATTGAAGATTTTTACTCTTGTATTGTCATTAAAATCTTGTAATTTAGTAACTTTTGTTTGATTGATTAGTGCCTGTTATTTGGTACATAAAGTAAATCCTTCTTGTGTGTCTTATTAGACTATTATATCTTATTTTGATTTACTCTTTATTATTGTCATATTTAAGTTCAATCTTAATAGACATTAATTTTCTTTTTTATTTTCATTTGTTCAGCACTGATTTGTATATTATTCTTGGTTGGACCTTTTCTTGTCACTAAGTTGCCCCTAGTTAATATACTAAACTTAAACACCGAATGGTGGTGCTTTGCTGTGCCTAACTGCTGTGTGTTAGCCAGGTATGGCTGCTCCTTTGTTGTGTAAGGACTTTCTTTCCTTAGCAGACCTTACACTCTGACTCTTGGCCCTGCTGCGATCTAATCTGTTAAGCATCAGAGCCTTGGGAGTCCATCCTGAAGACAAGCAATGGTTAGTAAAGCACTGGTTTCCTTTGAAGGGTCCATGTGCTAAAGCACTAAGTGTATATGATGACGCCTTAACAGAAGATACATACTACTTTTCCAAATCCTGTAATTTCAGGGGAATCTGGGCTCTAGGACTTAACAGTTCCTTGAATTTGCCTTCCCAAGGCCCATGATCCTATTCCTTTCATAAATGACCTCCACATTTCATTGAGTTTTGCAACAGCTAATAATTAACCCTGTTTCTAAATATTGCTATCCTTTAGGTAAGACATTCTCCCACTAGAGAAAATGCTCATATTTTCAAATTTTGTCAAGAAATGCTTTGAGTTAAAATCAAACTGCTATTTGAATTATTGCCACTGAATCTGCCTTCTTTTTCCTTTCAAAGTGTCAGTTGTTGCTCATCAAGAGCTAATTTTTCATTTGATATAATTAGTATATGAGCCATATTTCTCAACGGTCAGAGATACTGTGCCAAATATCTAATACTACGTATCTACAGTTGTTTAGCCCAATTTATGGTAGGAAAAAGCCTTAGTAATTTTAGTTTCACAATGGACTACTGACTATCAATTTACTACCTACCTTTGGAGACTGGGCTATTTAACCAGTTGGTCAACTCCATAAGCTAAACCTAGAATTTACTTCCTAGGGTTCTTTCTTAGGTCAGATACCTAGAAATACGACCCAAGGCAGCGATTCACAGGTATGTGACTTACTGATTGAGCCTGCTGTGGGAAAATCCTATAAAGAAATGATGAAAGCAGAGAGGGGAAGGAGAAAAACCAGGCAAGGGTACAAAATGTCCTTGGTCTGACACATAAAGGAATGGGGAATATTTTTGAATAAATTATACCAAAGTTGATGAACATCAGACTCAGGGACAGGGTTCTTTTTTTTTTATTAGTCAGTAAATGAAGGAGTGAGAAGTCTAACCAGACATGCTTCCAAAGCAAGTTTATTCCTTTCAATCAAGGATAGTTATTTTGAGGTCAGAATTGTAAGCTATTAGCTGCAAAACTCACAGTAGTTAAAACACTGCTACATGTTTATGTATTAAAGACAAGTTGGGAGGACACAAAAACTTCTATGCATATATGGAATATAGTTAGGAATCAGAAAGGAGAAAAGAAAGAAAGAAGGGAAAATATATATGTATATATATACACAAGATAGCTAAGATAGTTGCACTCCCTTCTATTGGTTTATTGAAGGGAACAATTAATGCTTAATTTTTTTGATCAATTTTGCATGCCTACATCTGTTAACCTGAATAAATACTTTGAGGATAAAAGCAATATAACAACCATTGCAGGGCTGGAGGTACAGCTCAGTGGGCTAAGTGCTTGCCGCTGAGCACTAGGGCCCTGAGTTCGATCCCCGGTCCCGGGAAAAAAACAACCATTGCAGATTTTCTATCATCATTTAAAATTTTTAAAATTTTGTGTAACCTTTAGTAGTTTTTAAAATTTTTTATTTGCTTTAAAATAAAAAAGAACCACAAATGTCTGCATACTATGAGAATTGAATAAATCAGACATAGAACTCTCATTAAAAGTTTGTCACTATCATTATGAACACTTGATTCAGATTTTAATATGATCACTTTTGACTCTATCATATTTTGAGGGCTAATTACATGTTATGAACTTACCCAAAGCTACCAAAGACACATAGGCTACAATGTCTCTCTCTCAAACCTTGTAAGTTACTAACATTTCAAGATACATGTAAATCCACAAGGAAGTCCTATAATTACTATGGGATGTCAAGGAACACAAATCCAACATATTAAAAATTTTGACCAAAAAACACTTAAGTGTTCAAGAGAACTTGAAACTTTTTGTATATTTTTAATTAATTAAGTTGTATAATTATTTTTGCTCTTTGAAGAGTCATTTCTCATTCCCTGGCTGTAACCTACCATCTGGATAAATATATAAAGTGAAATGTGAGGTTGAAATATTTTGTGATGAGCATGTTATGACTTTGGTAAATAATGGCAATTTTTAAGGTTTTCATCTAAATAAATAATGATCACACCACCATTCCCAGTACTGCTTTCCTTGTTATGAAAGTTGTGTTGACTTTCTCCAGGCGCCCTCAGTAGTAGAGGGTAGCTACCGACGAGGACTGTGGAAAAGAAGCTTTTCTATTTAAATTCTCTTTGAGTGAGGAAAAGATGAGTCAGATGTCCGTTAAGAGCTAACCTTTATGGGGCCAAGGATGTACTTGAGTGATGTAGCACCTGCCTGGAAAATGGGAGGCCCTGAGTTTGAAAAAAAAAAGAATTGATCTTTGGCTGAGTATGGTGGAGCATACCTGTAATCCCAGCACTCAGGAGGCTGAAGCAGAAGGATCATCATGAGTTCAAGGCCAACAGGGGCTACATAGTAAGTTCAAGGCCAGTCTGAAAGTCACGGTGAAGCTCTGTCTCAAACAAACATTGACCTTTGATCTAGAGCAAGTCTCACAACAAATGTAGCAGCAAAATAATAAATATTAGTATGAGATAATGTGAATTGGAAATGTTCTTTTTTCCCAAACTAGTCATCTTTTAACAACCTATTTAAAAATTATTGCTGTTTATACCCAACATGAATGGTAATATCCTTATGGAAAAGTGAGAAGTCTTTCTTACAGTCAAACTTTCATGGTGTTTGCAAAACAAGAGCCTAAGAGGTAGCACAGAAGGCCCTGAGAATACATTCTCCAGGCCCTTCCAAATAGTTCTCACTTTAATTTTGTTCACAGACTCTTTCATTATTCTTATATTTTTAGAAAAATGTTTTTCCAAAATTTATTTCCCAGCATCATGTTTCGCAAGTTGCAACAGTTGTCTTTGGTGAATAGACTGTTCTGAGGTCAAAAAAGTTCTGGCTGAAACAAAATTAAACATATCATATCAAATAAAGGATCTCTGAGAGAATTTAATATTCCCCTAAGCAGTAAGAATCTCTAGTTGAAAGAGTGTTTTTTAACATATTGAACCCTAGGTCCTATTTTTCTCAGAGCACATCACATGGCAGAGATTCTGAGAATTTTGAGAAAATGCCTGAATACAAATTCAACAATTACTTCTTAAATGTCATGGTAGCATTATAAACAGATATTGGAGATTCTGCTTTGATATATAACAAATTTATGAGTTAGCATCTGATGGGAAGAGAACACACACAGTAATCTGAGTAAGAATAGATTAATATGAAAGATTTCTAACTACAGTGTGGGTGAAAATAAGGAGAGGTTTATAAATGTAAAACATTCCGAAGAGGTCAGGAATAGCAGCTGTAAAGATCGGTCACTTCACCTAGGCTGACACAGAACATCTGTAGAAGATACTTTCACCCCGCCATGGCTGTTTCTCACTGAATGATCAAGAAGTTACAGTAATGATGCATCATTGGAGCTTGCTGGAAATCTTCCCAATGGAAATTGCTGGAATCCATTTCTGGGGGTGTGTGGATAAAAACTGTTCACAGAAAGATGCTCCATAGAAACGATATGCTGTGAAACAGACCAGGACGTTCAGTGAGGGGCTGTTGGTGGCCGAGAGCTGTTGGAGGCCTGGTTGTGCAGGAAATGGGTGCTGGGGATGTCACACACGCAGTGCAGGGGCCTGATTCTAGAGGAGCTCTGTGTGTCCCAAGAAATAGGCAGTGAGTTTGAAAAGATATCCATGCAAAAGTGGCTGGGTGCTCATGTAGTCAAATATGCAAAATTCCCCTGTCAGGCCAGCAACTCAGACCTGTTAAGGAAAAATATTTCTCCTACAATCCCTCTCTAAGTGCTTCCCTAAAGCTTACCACGCCAAGCTCTGCGGACATCTCGATTTCATTCCACTGGGGCCTGTTATGCTCCTTACTTACAGAACTATAAAGATAACAAAATTTTGTCATTTAAAATTACCACTTGAAAATTTTTGTAGTACCAATTATGGGTTAGCATAGGGATCAACACAATACAGGGACAGCAGTGAATACATTGAATGTGTTTAAACTTTCACTTACATATTAGGTACTTCACTGTGATGTTTTCCAGAAAATTTCACTGCTATACACTCATATAGCAGATAGATTCAAGATTTAGATAGAGCCAACTGAGAATATGGAACTGTAAAAGTCCATTTGTACTTATTTAATTTTTATTGAGAAGCCAAACTAAAGGGATGGTAGTATCATTGGATAAATTAAGATGTGAAAATCATATCTATATGTGATCCATATATATATACATTTTATTATAAAGTGTTTTTACTTAAGTTTACAACATGGTTAATAATGTCTTATTTAATTTTTAGTGTATACCCTAAAATACCTCAAGCAGTAAAGAAGATTAATATTAATAATAATGCTTTATGTTTTTCCCAGCTGTGATTCAGCTTAAAAAAACAAATCTCAGCAGCAGATGTAGTTACCATACTGTGATTTTACTATAACTTCTTTTCCACATGCCAAGTAGCTTTAATGTCAGAAATGATTAAAAATTAATATTTATAGTCTTAGTTTTCAAACCGTCAGTATTAGAGAAAATGTCACTTACTGTTATCATAACTTCACATTATAGATGTAAAAGTATATTGTAATAAAGTACTGTATTCTCACAAAGAACTTTTTTAATCTCAGGAAAATCTTTTTAAGATAGATTATCTCTATACACTCTATTTACTCATATTACATCATTTTTCCTTTCATAATTATATATATTCTCAATTAAGTTCATTTTTAATATAGAATATAAAGAGGATGTATATTTTTAGATTTTTAGTACATTCTACAATGAATTATGGTTCTAATTTTCTTTGGAGGGGAACTTTAGCAGATCATGTGCTTCTGTAAGTCTCAATTTTCTAATTTATGGAGTTGTATAATATTACAGAACATGTTGGATTCATGAGCTTTTCCAAATTAGGTAATCAATTATAGTATTTATTGACAATATTTATTTGCATGTGTTCAAAAGTACAATGAAAGAAATATATCGGCATAGTGGTTTCAAGCAAACACATCTGTTAAAAAATACTTGTTTCTGAATAATGCTTTAAAAATACCAGCAATTTAAATTAGAGGATGTGTACCTTAATTTGCACCTGTTGCTTATTTAATGAGCAAAGATATAGGTTAGGCATTAGAATCTCTCGTCAGTGCGTTTGTGCTGCAATCTCTCCCTGACGGTGGTGGCTGGAGTACAAAGTATATACACGTTGGAGTACATAGTTGGAAAATAAATCTAAAGAAAAATTTCCATAGCTAACAAAGGAAAGAGAAAAAAATAAGATAAAGACAGTGCCAGCAATGGAACTTTAGAAGACACAAACTGTGCTTTCACACCCACACATACACATACACAAACATACTTACAGGTAAAGTAAGTTTGCAACAAACAAATTCTGTCCTTCTTAATGGATCTCACACGACTAAGATTATAATTTAAAGTAAATAGCTGTTTTTCAAACATATTTTACTACAGACTTTGTAAATTTTACTGTCAACATTTTCTAGTGAACATAAATGTGATGCTCTTGAGATCCTTAATATACATTTCAAACATAAGTAAATTGAGGTTTTAAAAAATATTTATTTAAGTTTATGGTAAATAAGCAGTTTTACTAGCTTTTGGTAATTAATAATGGATTTTTTGCTGTCATTAAAGAATTATTTCTCAAGGATGATTTTCAGATTCTTGCCTTCTCAAATTCCCTTTTGATCTCCTAAATATTTAGATGACCTTGTAGATAAGGGGATATCTTATCCTAGGGAAAAAGTATTAAAATATTTTATAAAACTCACTCAGGAGAAAAATCCTTAAATAATTAATTTGTGTAGTGACTATTGAATAATATTTAGTAATAATCAAATAAGTGATGGCAAATTTTAAAATACACCAACCTCACCCACTAAATATGGTCACCCCTGAGTAGCTGACCTTAATCTTGTGCTAAGTCTGGTAATGCAATTATTAAAATGGCTCTTTTGGGGCATGAAGACAAGAATACAAAAGGGAAAACCTATTTGCTGATACAGACCCATCAAATTGAACCCATAGATTTCTACCTCATGCATGCTGAATCTCCTATCCTGATGTGGTTTGATATTGAGCAATTTTCCTTTTGGAGACAAATCTCTAAAGGAAACTTCCACAATTAAAGTAAAAAGGCTTTTCTGAGTAACACTCATTAAAAAGTGGAATCATCTATATCTGTTTGATTTGTTTATTTCCAGTGTTTGATTAAATAAATTGGTTATTCCAAACTGAATCCTCTGTGTATCTGGGTTAAGATCTTCTTAAAATCAGTGCATGCATTTAGCAAAAAATAATGTGCCTCTATGACACACGTGTTTGTATTTTCAATGTCTCAGTTCAATATTGAAGAGGCAAAAATTCCAATTAAACTATTAACCTAATGTTAATTCTTCCCTATAAAAATTTGCCTTATGTTTTGCTTTTTCTTTGTTAAGATTAGTTATCCAAATTTCTCATGAAACATTCGAAAACTGTTTTCTTTTAAAGTCTTGCAAAGCTTTTTATGCTTTATTAATAGACTCAACTAAAAAGATCTACACTTGATGAGAACCCTGATGATTATTATCTATGTATGTTCAGATGTTTGTCTGGTAGAAAAACTAACCCCTAATGTTTCAGTTTTATGGCCTGATAGGATGTTAGCCAGCTTTATATGTATTTAATAACTTCATTTTATTCAACTTTATTAACTGACTGACCAATACAAGTATTTAGTTCTGAAATTCTAATCTGAACTGGCCTTATCATGTTGGATTTCTTCATGAATTATTAAAATTAAGGACTTTTTGTCAAGTATTCATTTTAGATTCACATGAAAATCACATTCTGAGTTTTTGAAAATGTGTATTTTATTTTTAAAGAGAGGGAAGGTTTATTTAGCTCACAGTTTGTGGAGGTTTCAGTCCATACTCAGCTGGTTCCAAGGGAGAGTGGCACATGACAGAGGGCAACAGCTCGTGGCGGAGAAAATCAGCAAAAGTGGCAAGAGCAAAAACGGAGGAGCAAGAGCAAGCCTCCTTCTCTCCCTTGGATTGTACACAGGCCTAAGTCGTTCCAGCTCTACTTCTTCAGGCAACATCTCTGAACCTTTCCAAACTCTTCCCACAAGCCATTCCCAAAGGCTCTTGAACCACATGGGCAGGTATAGTCACGGTAATGATCTCCTTCTCTGGGACCAAATTCTGTGTTAGTTACTTTTCTTTCATTGCTGGGACAAAACACCTAACACCCAAAATTAAGGAAGGAAAGGCTTATTTATCTCACAGTCTGTCAAGCTTTCAGTCTATACTCAGCTGGTTCCAAGTAAGAGTGGCACATGGCAGAAGGCAACAGCTCAGATCGGAGGAAAACAACACAAGCCACAAGAGCAAAAAACAAAAAACAAAAAAAAAAAAAAGAAAGAAAAAGAAAGTGAAATGTTTATTTTAAACCATTTTATGTGTTGACATTTAAAAATTTTCAAAGTTAACCCATCGAATAAGTGTTTGTAGCTCTTGTGATGTTCAATATTCTTTTCTTAATAATACATTTTACCTTTGTGAGGGATGACTAGAAAACTACAACTTTTTTCAAAGTAAAAATATCAAAATTCTAGACTGAAAATACTTCCAGACTGTTCTGTCAGTTTGTCAATTCTCCTTTTGTTTGGTTTTATTTTTTGAAGGCAGAGACTTCTGATATAGTTCAGGCTGGTCTTTACCTCACTATGTAGCCAAGGCTCGCCTTGAACTCAAAGTGATCCTTTTTCTTTAGCCTCTGGAGTTCTGAGATTACAAGCATGTACCATTATGTCTAGCAGTTGCTCTTAATTTAAATTACAGATAATTTTAGACCCAGATATACAGCCTAAACGTCTTTCTTATTTAACTCTTAGTGAGTCGTAACTTCAAAGAGGAAAACTTACATTCTTTCTCTAGAAGCACATGTGACTTTCGAGTTCTTAAAGTTAGCTGCCTTAGGTGGGAGTGCAAAGGCATGTCTGCATTAGCAGCCAACTTTTCTTCTAATACTTCCAAATAATGACTTTATGGCTCTGAAGTTCCTGTTCTGCTTTTTTTCCCAGTTCCTCGTAAAATAGATGCCAAAGCTGCTGAAGTCTTCCCTAACTTTCCACCTTTATATTTGCCACTGCATCATCCTCTTTTCCTCATATTCCTCAATGAAGTGAACATAAACATTTCACTTTCATCTCTAGTAACTTTTTATTAGGCTGCAAAGAAGAGATATATTTTTACTAGGCTACAAAGAAGAGATAAATTTTGCAAATGCTTCGGTAATAAGGTATTTCACTTTTATTCACTTATTACAACCCCCCCCCATTTATCTAGATAAAGTAAATGTAATGTTACATTTTCCTTAAATTTTGGCAAAGATTATGTGGAACTCTAGAGAAATGAATTCTGGTGACCCAGGATTTTTAAGGTGTGTGAGCTTGAAATGAATCCATAGTAGGAACTGAAAACATGGGAGTAAAAGCACGAGGCATTCTTGCCCAGGCACAGACTGAAAAATAAGGTTTCTTACCAGACATCCTTGTGACCTCTAAGGGGACTTGGGTAAGCCTCTCCTCCTGTTAGCGGTGAGCAACATGGACAGCCAGCTTCATCTCATCGTAGAGAGATCAAGTCAAAGCAGCATCACCCAAAGCTTCCTAGGCTTTTTCTTAGGCCTAAAAAGCAGAACTAAATTTTTTTTGACACTTAATCCTTCATTTTTAATAGCAAGGAGGGGATCTCAAGTGGAAGAAGTTGGATCTCATCTGAAAAGCATATGCGAATCCAATTACCTAAAAAATTTGCTCTGAAAATCACACAGATGAGCTAAAAAATTAAGTCTGTTGCTCTGAAGACAGTTATAATGGCTTGCATTTCTGGAAGTAACAACTGCATAGTTGTTCAAGATTTTAAGTGAATAATACCAACTGACATAAAACTTCTGGTAGTTTTGTTAAAGATGGCATAGCATTTTAAAACCATACCTAATTTGTATAATTATATTCTGACATTACCTACTTTTCATCAAAATCTTCTAGAATTTATTTCCATGTGTGTTCTATATTTATTTTACGGCTGTATTTGTGTATTACTTATAGTATGTGCTTGACATGGTAGGGTACAAAGGGAACTAAAGAAAAGGAGAAAGATAAAATGGGTAGAAAGTGAATAAATGGGGGGAATCCTACTATTTTAGGGATCTTCTACAAACCTAAAACCTATTATTTTTGTCATAGTTTTTAGTCTTTTCATATTTAGTGTCCCTAAAAGTATAATTGAAACTTCCTAATTTTGGGATACTGAATCTTTCTTGTGATTATAAATTTACACAGCTTTTACAGTAAGAGAACAAGTAACAGAAATTATGAATAATGACAGCTTATGCGATTTTCTAAAACTATATTTTTGCTTTTAAAGATCCAATTTCATATCTTCAAATATAAAGAAAGGAAAGGAAATAATTGGGGGGATTAATCAAGATACTTGCACAGAACAAGAACTGAACTATTTTATTGCTCTTGCCAAAACCTGGTTTGCGTTAAATCTTTTCCTAAGTACTCAGGAACTCTGGAATGTCCTTCTGTCCTCCCATCTCAGGGCAGTGCAGTGACGTGGGACTTCAGGGTGGCCAGGGCAAGACCGAATAAGTCTAGAGAATAAGTATGTTACTTGGCTGGAAAGGGTCAACTGTCAGAAATAAAGAAAAGAGAGCAACTTTATGGGCAAAATAATTTAAAGAATTCTGGCCTGAAGTCTGCTTAGGAAATTGGCTACTGGTTATACTTTGTTAGAAGCCAACTACAGTGGCCTTCAATTACTAAAACATGGAGCTCATAAATGAAACAAAAATTAAAATTTATATGAAGAGTGGAAAAATGCATCAAATTAGATGCTGCACCTGGGGTTTCTGTAATTTGAACTACTAGGAAGGACGTTTTCTGAAGGAAGTCTTGTAGGGACTTTGTTCAAAGATGAAATAGGTAGTAGCTATTGTGCATAGGGGAGTGAGTCTGTACAGAGGCTCTAAGGTCTAAAGAAAGCCGTGAAGTTTAGGAAATGAGAGAATTTTTATATTCCTATCTTTAGAGTCATTAAGAGGCAGATACATTATTTATTGTAGTTCATCTTGTATTTCTTCCTTGTTATGAAAAATTGCACTTCTACATCCAGAAGAGCGACAGTTGGCTGGCTCCTATTGACTTGATTCTTTGCAGACTAAAATTATAGGAAGATTAATCTTGAACTAACCCCTCAAAACAATTACATTTAGTTGATATTTATGGAGCCAAACCTATATACCAATCTTTATTCCAGGATGTTGGACACATCAGTAACAAAACAGAAAAACTCAGAAAAATGTAGAAAATCTAACAGAAAATCTACACAAAAAATTAAGAAACAGAAAATCCAGCTTTGGAGAAACTGTTTACATGTAAATCTGGACATATTTAAGCAAGTAAGACCATGAAATTCAGGAAAATACAATTTAAGAACTAGTTTTGAGAGCCAAAGTGACATAAGGTACAAAACACAGATAATAATGGGGGTAGAGAAAATAAATTTTTGAAAAGTACATGGAATTAAGACTCAAAAGAAAGATATGGGAAATAAAATACACAGAGAATTAGAGAGGTCAGTGATAGGTTGAGTCCAGTTGCTTCAACTCATGGCTTCAAATTTCTCAGTATGACAATCCAACAAAATAGGACGCTCCTTAGAAAATGTTAATAAACTCATGTCTGGAAGGAAAGCCCAGAGAAATCTTCCCAGCAGAGGAAAACGTTCATTCTACACGCATTAGATAAGGAAAGGGGAAAACATTAAGTGCATGTTGCTGTACACATTTAGCTAAACCTCCTAAAGTGGAGAAACAGTAATAGAAACAAAACACTGAAGTTATTTCCCACTATTGTAGAGAAAGCACAGTACAGAAACTCTACTCAAGGACCAGGAAATGAAAACCCTGAGCAGAGAGACCATGAAGACTGCTTAGCGTAGGTATTAGTCTTTACTTTGCCTCTCCTGACACAGATTGATAAACTGAACAGCAGCTTCAGATTAGAGCCTGTGTCGGGTAATCTCCAGGTAAACAACTCAGGATGTGACATCCTCATACCTAGCAGGTAGTTCTACTAGTTCTGAATTATTTGATGCTCATACAGAACATGTGCTTTCGGGATAGCCTTGGAATACCAAGAACAGAGAGCAAAAGGGGGAAACAAAGGCTTAAATAAAGAGTGGGGGGCAATCACCTCAAAGTCAAACTGTTGATTAATGTTCCCACGCTCAGAAAGGGTTCTACTAACTGAAACAACAGTAGAAAGTAAAGTGTCACATGATGGAAGGAAGGAAACCTAGTATCTGTCCTTCCCTACAACCATGAGATAGGCTGAGTACTGAAACGAGTTACTCCTGTGGTTTGTTTTCTCCATGGATGAGTTCCAGTTGAATGGAATATACAATTGTTATACATTCGCTGAAGCTACAGTCAGAGACACGGTCTGTCTAATCCTTGTCACTAACACAGCAATGAGCCTGGGACAATTCTGACTGTACTCTGGGAATAATGTTTTTTTGTCTGGAGGGACCACTACAGGAGATGCAAATTGGCTTGTTTTCCAAATTTGGTGAAGCCTGAGCAGTGTGGTGCTAATCTTGTGAGGCGGATTAATTCTGTAGGCTCTTTAAGTACTTTCCCCGTGAGAGACTTGGCATCAAACTCATGTGAGAACCATATTTGAAGGGGGAGCGAACAGACTGCGGTTGCTGTGGAAAAAAATACAACTGCTCAGTGTCAGAAAGCACTTTAGCTGGGACTAAGCAAGGTGAGTGGAGAGACTTTGATGCTCAATCTTGTATTTACGCAGTAAGCTAATGAAATAGTTGAGTTTAATTTGTTTGACTCTAAAATAAAAGTCAGTATCGTTTTTATTTTTTTCATTTTCCTAGGCTTTGATAAGGGAAAGCATCAGTATTTTACATCACTTTATAATGTTTACTTTAATGTCACTTTTTTCAAGATATGCTATGTTGGACAAAGTAACGAGTTAGCATTTGAAAGGGAAACAGAATAGAAAACTCATTTTAAATCTTGGCTATCAAGGGAGCTGGGTGTGAGATTATTCAGTGGTTTCCTCTCATTTCACAACCTACTGAGGCCTAATTTTACCTCACCCAAGAGTGGTTGGCATTAGCTGTTCAGTATTGGTTTATCTTCTTCTAAGGCACTGAGCCATACTTCTGGTTGACCACTGATTACATGGTTAAGTTCAAGTTATTAAGACAGAAACACTTTGAGAAGTGATTCTTTCTTTATTGCTAGTTTCTATAAACAGAAATTTCTCTAAACACACTTGTCCTCTTGCTTTGTTTTTGAGTCCTCCTCATAGAAGAATGAGTGTGTCAACATCATGATTGACATCTCTTCATAGGGCATAACTAATCTTTTACACATTTTGTGTGTAGAGAACCCTTCCATTTTCACTCTGACTGGAAGACTCTATCACACAGAATGCCTTCTATATAGGCACAGATCTTGAAGGTGTTGTTCTAGGGCTCAAATTGGTAATTAGGGAAGTAATGAACACATTTTGACTGTCTCTGTATACTATATTACAAACTAACATTCATTAAAATATCTGTTCACTTGCTAATATGACTTCTTACTGGTACTATTATAAAGATAATGGTTGAGTTCCCTGAAGACCTTAAGATTTCAAATACAACATACCCATATGTACTCCATTACATCTCTGCTTAAAAGTTTTGCCCAAGTAAAATCTGGGTTATGTCTATATAGTGGGGCACTACTGATACATACCTGTGACCCTTTTGTATGACAGATACCTGCACCAGAACTGTGGAATTCAACACTTGTCATTTGTGTGTGTGTGTGTGTGTGTGTGTGTGTATGCACGCACGCATGTGTACTTACGTGTGATGGCATTGATGGAGTGTCTTAAATGTGCCCCTGTCTAGAATTCTCCAGGTCATCAAAGGATATTCTTTTCCTCTCACTGCTAGTGATGGCCTCAAGGACCACGTGGCTTACAATATTAGTTAAAAGAGCATAATTGTGATACAGTAAAAACAAACTAACAATTTCAGTTATTACAAACAAGAGTTTAGTTTTGTAAATCCAACTGTCCATCATGTGCAAGCGATGAGGTCACACTCCCGGCAATTATCTATAGGTAAGAGCTGAGGACGTTCTCTCACAACAGTTGCTTCTAGAATTGCAATTAAAGAAAATAAAGTAAGTCACATGACACGTTCATAAACTTTTAAAATGGATGTGACACTCGTACTGTCAAACTTACCTTTCCTTGTCGAAACAAGTTATATGGCCATGCTGTATTCAACAGTTTATAAACATATAATGTTTCTATCAGGAGAATTACTGAGTAGTTTGAGGACTGCATTTCTGAACGCCTCTCATGATGTTGACACTGACCTTTGAAATTCACCCCTGCTACTTCTAAAACATGGTCAATATTTTATGTCTTCTGTATTATATTTTTTATTAAAGTGGGTAATATACTCATCCATTATCCTTTGAAAGTCGACTGAGATTTTACTAATTGTTGGCAATCTTGTTGTCATACTGGTGCTGAAAGTTCACACATTCAATTCTAGAAGATTCTTTTCTGTTGTGCAATTAATTTAGGATTTAAAATTTTATTGTGAAGATATACATTCACAAGAAAAAATGTATGATTACAGTAAAAGTGACTGGCCTAGTCCAACATCCATGTGTCATCCAGAGTCCAACCTGTGGATTGCCCTTGTTTTCTTTTGCACTTTTAAAAAATGTGTTATAATTAAACATCATAAAAAGTAAGTACCATTACTATATGCATTAATTATATTTTATATGTGGCCCAGGATAATTCTGCCTTACTTAAAAAATGGGGTTCTAACAAAATGCAACCTGCAGTTTAGACATGCCTTGATTAGTTTTAAGTAGATTTTCTTTTGGTAGAATCTACAAAGATTAACTTTGGAGAATTTTTTTTTTTGAGAATTTTTATAGGACATCTGTAGTACTTTTCTTGCAACATTTTACAGGCCATTAACTACTTTAAGACATAGATTACCCAGGCTGGGCTCAAGTTTGGATCCTCCTACCTTAGCTTTCCAGAGTGCTGAGATGACTGGTATGAAGCACCATGCCTGACTACACACCACTAACTAAAGCTAATTGAATTTGTGACTAATTATCTAAGTAAAAATGGTCAGATATATTTGATTATCATCAAATATAATTATTTTAAAAATACAAAATACTGGAAGCTCTGAGGAGAAAAATTCATTTGGATTAATATAACCATGTTAAACATCTAGGGAAAGTTTGACTTGTTTATTTCAGGAAATTATGTAAGTTTTGAAGTAGTTTTGAAGTACATAGAGGGAAACTTCATGAAAAACTTCAGAGTTTATCATTATAGAGAAACGGTGGACACATGAAAAAATACTTAAGTATATATGACATTGCAACACCATAAGAAAAGGCCCACATAAAAAATACTGATTCTGAGGAACATGATGTTTTCTTTGTGATATCCAACAGAGCCTTTCACATAACATAGCGCTGCCATGTCTCTTCATTGTCTTTGTGAAGTGGATAAATGACTTCCTAACCCCAAATAGTTTAAAATTCGAGCCTGTATTTCTAACACTGATTATGCTAGTACATTAGTGTGTAAGAGGTATTTTCTTAAAACACACTTGCTGTGGTATTACACAAAGCTAATATGTCAATAACTCTCGTAGAGTTGTTTTTCAAAGGTAGAAATTACAAAACACCAACACATAGTGATCAGCTAAATGGAAAATATCCTGTAGTGTAAATTTAGCAAAAGCACAGTATTTGCAGCTTACTTAAAATGTAACCCAGAACTTACTTAAATGTAACATGGAGTTTGCTTTTAAGTAATAAGAATTTTAAGATTTTGCTGAATTTTTTCAAACTGGTCCAAAATAATTTTCACTCAAACTACACATTTGAAGGAGTTTTATGTACATTCCTTGTTACATATATACATCTTGTTTTAAACTTGTAAAAAATATTCAATCTGTGGGAATCTGGAACCACTGGAAGTCTTAAGGTAATCCTTTTAAGTAGAAAGGATTTTTTAATGAAATGTTGCAAATTTCAGTAAAACAGGCCAATGCTGGTGCCACTGAGCTATATCCCTGGCCCAAATTTCAGTATAACAAAATGGTAATTCTTGCTATCAATTTTAAAAGAATCATGAGCAGTAAAACCTTAAATAAAGTCACACAAGATAAAATATGACATAAATTCTATCTGTTCATTTATTTAAAATTATTTATCTGTGCATAATATCATCCTCCTCCTTTTTTATTAATTCTTATTGCATTTATCAGGGAAACTATATGCTTTTCCTAAGGACAAAGGAAATATCATGATTTATTGCACTATTTCAAAATGAAGCTTCCAGTTTCAAGGGTATTAAAGAAAGTAAGAGTATCTCTGAAAGATATTCACATTTTAACTGATGAATCATAGGTTTGTAAATTTGGCTAGAAAAAAATAGACATTTCAGTTTTTTATTTAAATCTAAGGTAGGTATACTGAGAATTAGTCACATAGTTTCTGCTAAAATACTTCTATAAATGATCAGCTCTCTATTTGATAAGGAGACATTTCTCTGCTACATATTTATACATCCTTAAAAGTTCTGTTAGTAGCTTTCTATTACTGTAACAAAATACCTAAGATAATAAACCTAATAAAGGAGATGGTTGATTTTGGCTCACAGTTAAGAGGTTTCAGTCCATGGGCGGTTGCCTCTCAATTTTCGGCCTGTGATGAGGCAGAATATCATGGCAAGGAGCAAGCCATGGGGCAAAGGGGCTCACTTCACAATGTCTAGGAAACAAGAAGAAGCAGAAAAGGGATGGGACCCTTGTATCCTCTTTAAGGGACTTCTCTCATTTCCTAACGACAGCCACTGGGCCATACCTCTGACAGTCTCTCCCAGTACTTACGAGTTCAGGTTCAAGTCGTTAGCGCATGGAGCTTGACACTTTCATGCCATGTGTCATCCAAATCCAACTGTAGTATTCTGCCCCTGATTGCAAAGGCCCACATCTACCTCAGAGTGCAAAATGCATTTACTCCATCTCTGTGACTTTAACTTTTCCAATAATAATAATGAAAAGTCCAAGTCAAGAATGTCCTCTGAGACTCAAGACAAACTCAACTGTGGTCTCCTGTCCAAAGCAAAAAGAACAAACTGCATAGTTCCAAGATGCAGTGGCACAGGGTACAGATTCCCAGTATCAGGGAGGAATCAGAAAACAAGGGAAATTGCAAGGCAAAGTTGAAGCTAGAGAAGGAAACCATTACATCCTATAGATTTGTACCTGGTGTCTGGGGCCCACAGTGGTGTGATATAAGTTGTAGAGGGCACGGGCAACTCTGCTGCTGTTATATTGCTGGCTGCTGGCCACATGTTCACTCTCTTGGGGGGGCACTGCTCACTGCCTGAACTTCCGTTGACCTGTGTGCCGTTTTCCAAGCACCTCTAACTTTCCAGGGTTTCCTGAGTAGCTCTGGCATAAATCTCATGGCATCATACATCATCCTGTCGAGCGCTAGTTAAAGGACTCTGACCTAGTAGTTATGCACTACCTAGCCTGCCAAGCCTTTCTTTGAAATCTTAGTGGAAGCCTCCATGTCCCCACAAGTATTGTCCTGTGCATTCCTGTAATACCAGCTGTGCCTGGATGATGCCACAGTCGATGACTGGCACAGGCTGTACCCAGGGTCACTTGATCCATGGCTGCAGCAAGCTCTGAATGACTTCCTTACTGACCAGAAAAATAATCAAGTCTGGGGAAACAACTTCCTGGATAGCCTTGCATGAGCAGGGTGCCCCAAGTCTCTCTTCTTAAAGGAAAATCTTTGAAACAGGATGCTTGTATGTTTGAGCCTAAAAGAGATGAAATTCTTGCCAATTCCTGAGTTATTCTCAAGATATCTTTCCTATTTTCCCAGTGCAAAGGAACATGGATTCCTTTCAGTAGTGCTGCTCTTTCAGCGACGGTGCACATAGTTGGCAGCACTTTGAAAGGCACTCTTTTCCTAACCAAACTGTAATTTTTCTAAATTTTTACTGTTTTTCTTTGTGCTTTATTCTGACAGTAAATTGGACTATAAGGTGCCAGATAGATAGGTAGATAAATAGATCACAACTAAAACAGTAATATACCCTGTCCTTAATCCAAGAATAGAATACTTCCGTGTACACCCACAGATGACTGGATGATCCTGCAGTCTGAAGTTCTTTCAGTCATCATTGTGAGTCCCCAGTTTATGAAAGAGTTCCGTTCTGGGTGAATGTTCATTGAGTCAGGTTCGTTCATATGTTCAACAAAGTGAGGCTTCTACACATTTGACACAAATGTACAACGTACAGCATAAAAAGATCGACACTCAAAAGTACTGTAGATAAACTATTTCTAGTTTTACAGCTCCCTTAAAATGAACATGGTAAGGCAGACGAGGGAGCTCCTTCTGCGGTTTTCATGCACCGCTGAATGGCCGTAACACTAGCTCAGTTAGTATCTGAAAATGTGCAGCTTGAGTATTCACAGATCAGGGACCTACTGTATTATGTTATATATTTTTAAAATTTCTTCTGAATGTGCTTTCATAACATTTTTAGATACAATGTCCAAAATTTGACATAGCTGTCTAACGTCCGCAGAACACACTCTATTAATATACATTCTCTTTATACCCTTATTTGGTATTAATCTTGTGATTAAATAAGGACCAGTATGCAGTTTTATTTAAACTACTGTATTTCCATTACACCAGTTAGTAGCTCAGTTTGAGGCCTGCCAGTGGGATAGTTCGCTGTTATTCTAAATGTCTGGTTGATTCAATCAGGTTACCTGCGTGGACTCTTAAACTCATCATCTGTGATGGCACTTTCCACCCTTGCTTTTCTCATCTCAAAATTTAAGAAGTTTTTCTTCATTCCTTAAATTAGGAATCTGGATCACAAAAGGGAGCACTGTTGCATACTAAGATTAAATGTAGCATTTTAGGTTGTATTTTAAGTATCTTATGGTTTGCAAAAGATAAAAGTGGTCCCTTCAAATATCTCTGCTTGTCTTGGCCGAGGTGAGACTGCTGAAAGCTAACAGCTGCAAGGAGGGCAAGTTCTAACATCAGGGATAAGAGGCATTAATCAGTGAGTCGTTTGCTTCTCCACTGAGTGGAGCACACTGCAGAGACGGAGGGACTCAAAGACAAGTTGAGCACAGTCAGACTTGATAATCCTATCCAAAGTGGAGCCCACCATGTTGAATCACTTCTTTGATAATTCAGAGGGAAATCGTGGGCAGAGGCCAAAGATCTCTGTTCCCACTCTGCCTAGAATGCTGTTCTCCAGATTTAAGAGAGGTGCTTTAGCTCTGATGAGGTGACAAGCTTGGAGACAGAACAACAGACCAGAGTTTTAAATGGCTGGCCAGTGGCCCTATATGGCAAGGGTTCTGTTCCTTTTAAAGTTACAGATTTTGCACAGAAGCATAAGCAAAGCCAAGTTTTTGTCTAATGGCTATTAAAATTAGGGGCAGTGTAAGTTAAAGGTAGTTCTTACAGGTCCTGTTTCAAACTGTATCTTCTCAGATGAATATACTACTAAGCAGTGATTAATTTACATTGTGTATATTTATGATACTTGTCTAGAGGTCCATATTTTGAATTCAGAGAGTTATACTGATTTATGAAATCTGGAGCTTGATACTGTTTTAAACCTATCAAGTAACACCACTCAAATGTCACTTAAATTGCACTGTGTGATTTCTCTAAGGGCCTAAGTAATTAAGCAATACAGGTTTATAAAGAACCTAAACATTACATCTGGGATTAGGAAATTGGCCCAGGGAGGTAGTTTAAGTCCTATAAATAATTTTAATATAGTTTTCTTCACAAAAGTATGTGGAAAATTAATTTTATCCTCATCTTTCTTCTTTCTCAGGGATCAAGAATATGTACATTCACCATCTCCAGAAGAAAATTGCATAAAAAATGTGGCACACAAAACTGCTTTTTGGACTAGTTAAGCTTTTGAGCTGAAAGAGAAGGGTGATCTAATGAACTGGTGCATTTTATATTTCAAATGAGTGAGAGTAGAGACAAAGTGCATTATCCAATGTCTTATAAAACAGATAATTACAGAGGGAGGGTCTAGGATTTCCATGCAGTAATAAGCCCAATGAGAAAGTTGTAAGTTCATCCAAAATATTTAACAACCCTGGGAAAGGCTTACTGAAACCTCTGAAATGTCAGTGATGAAATACTGAAACTTGAGACACTTAAGTCTTCGACAAAATACATTAGAAAGGTTCTCTGGGATGCAGAAGTAATTATAAATTCAAAATGTCTGGAGGTTGAAGACATCATAGCACCAAATCCCAGAAATGCACCAGAATTCATCCCTAGGTTCAGTTAATTCCAGAACATATGGAGCAAGCTTTCTTTCAAGAGTGAAAACATTCTATTGTTCCACTCAATTTTTAATTATTTTTTGCAGTGCAGTATAAAATTAATGCGATGTTATCAAGCTATCATGGATAGACCAAGCATTGAAGAAAAGGCTGGTGTGAGAGGGTCAGAAGTAGAGTGATAGGGGTTGTCAAGATAAGAAGAGTTGAAACTTCTCAGAAGGTGATTCTTTTGGGAGCTTTACTTAGTTTTTAGAAAGTGCCCTGGTCAATATGTTAACAGTGGCATATTTTCTCCAGGATGTTTTAATGAACCTAATTTTCTGACTTCTTGGTTATCTTAAAATATATATTTCAGAGAAGTTTCCAAATGAATTTTCAGTATTATAAAGCAATTATAAAGCTGCTGGTGGTGGTGCATGCCTGTAATCCCAGAACTCAGAATACTGAGGCGGGAGGATTACCAAGAATTTGAGACCAGCCTGGGCTACACAGTGACTGGAAGTCCACCCTGGAATACACAGTGAGACCCTATCTCAGAAAAAACAAACAGATAAACAAACAAACAAACAAAGTAAAGCAGATTAAAAAACAAGCAAACCAAAAAAACTTACATTCTGTATTATATATTTACAGAAATTAAATAAGTAGATGTCTACCACTAAGTTATTTTTTATTGGAAAAGAAAAATATAACTCAATTTACAGAATGCCATCAAAATTGTGGTTCTGGTACTGACAGCATTGCCACCATTTCTTTGTCAGACAAACAGTCTTTTGTCCCACAGCAGACACAGCGAATGCGAACTGAAGGTGAGAACTGAAAATCTGTGTTTTAGCAGGCTCTCCGCATATTCTTCGTCTTGCTCAAGGATTCACAGCACTGCAGCAGAGCGAACGACACTTTCTGTCCTCTGTAGGACCATATTTAACAGAGTCAAGACATGAAGATCACTGTAAATTCAAGTCTTCATACTAGTAATGGTAACTCCAGGAAACTAAAAGATGAAATGACTCTTTGGGGTATGTTTCAGAGGCCAACATGCATGGAAATACAGTCTGATAGAACTTGAAAAGCATTTTTAAAAACAAGCGGGTAAATTGTAGTTATTAATTCACCTGGCAGGGAATTTTAAGAGTATTCATGCATAATGCATTTAAATGAAAGAAGCTTCTTTTGGTTTAATAGAAAAAATTTCCTTATTACAGAGCATGAATAGATAAAGTCAACATTTAATTATTTGTAATTACAGTTTTTCACATTTTAAAAAACAGAAGAAATTTTCACTCACATTGAAACAACTTATTTTAATTTCCAAGTGTGAAATAGCCTCTTCCATCTGCTCAAGTTTTATCATTATACCTAACAATTTAGTTTGAATGTGACTTTTTCATTTAAACATGGCCCTCTTGTCTTCTTTTTCTCCATGTGGTAGCATTATAATGTAATTACATTTAGGTTAAATAATTTGGAAATGTTTCAAATTTGGCACCATCTGCTGTGATATTTAAATTCTGAGGAAAAAAAACTTGCATCAATATGAGAATATGTTGCCTCTGAGTTTTCAAGAGTGGCTTCAACTATGTTTTAATTGTATATATAATATAAATGTAGTGTGCAGCCAATGCTGTGTTCATGTGTTGGAAGATCCCACAGGGAGAAAGTTGTTTTACCTGTGGAACAGACCTTTCACAACATCGCTATAGGATCAGACAATTGTCACACCCAGTCTACCTTTACAAACCAAGAGTATCTTTTGGAATGGACGTTAGGGTCAAGAGGAGAGTGCTGTCATGTTCTCTGTTCTCATTATATCCAAACTGTCCCTCAATTATGGATCACCTTTCTTAAATCCATTTCCCAGAAATAGAAAGTGAGACAAGGTTTGGTGTACAAATGATTTATTGAAGACTACTCTCAGAATAGCCAACAGAAGGTGTGAGAAGCCAGACTGGAAAGAAGTCAAGAAATGTTGCAGTTTCAGGGAAAGTGTGAGGCTGGGCCTGGTCCTGTAGTTTCTCCCTGTATTTTAAGTTATGCTTCGGAGTGTAACAGGTCTTAAGCATAGAAGCTGGACTTTTGTACTTTTATGGCAGTCATTTGCTAAAGGCGACAAAACTAGATGGCAGAGGGTAGTCCAGCTTTTGCACGTGAAGATACATTCTAAAGAGTGCTGCAAGGAAAAGGTCTTGAAAGAAAAGATACAAAGACTTGGGGAGCAATGAAAAAGACTGCGTGAATCGGGCCAAGAAATCCAGCGATGCTACAGAGCTTTCATTCCTAAAGGTCACATTATTTTATCTTTCTTAATTTAACGTTAGCTCTAAGGCATGAATTTCTCATGTATATTCAATCTAGAATAGATGAGATGGCTAATTTTCATACAGACATCATAAGACAAAATATTGTATCTGTAGCTATTTGGTGTGCATAGCACGGCAAGATTTAGATTTTGTTCATGGGTTACCTTGTGTGGCTTTGGATAATAAACTTGTCCTTGTGTTAATTTAAAGTACCTCCTTGTATTTGCATCCATTTGGGTAACCAAAAATACACAGTTGGGAAGACTGGAAATGCAACTGAAAGTTCTACAGCGTTCAGATGTGCGCTCTAACGAATGCTATTTACTCACTTTTATTTGGCTCTTATTGTATGATTTGGGTTTCTATGATTTTTTTCACAATAGGAAACAGGGAGTCAGATCTTCTTCAAAGGGGAAGGGGCCAAGAGCGGGAGGAACACGTGACGGAAGAGAGGGGAAGCAGATGAAAAAAGAGATGAAGTGTTTTATGTAGATGGACCAGCTCCACACAGGGAATGTAACTGCAGGGACTGAAAACAAGCATCAGCAAAAATTAAAAAAGCTCCCACTTTTAAAGATTAAAAAATTTAAAAGCTACTTAAAACTTCCATCATAGCTAAAGTTAGAAGAGAGTGTTGAGAAATATTTCAGAATGAAGTCGGAAAAGTAAAAGCTATTATCAAGCATGATGAAACTTTATAATTGTTACAAACTTAGTGGTTTTTTAAAATTTAGATCAAATAAAACCACAACATATACACAATGGCATGTTAGCCTAAAAGATCAACTCAACCTTAGAACTCTTTCAGAAGAGTTATAAAACTGAATATGTTCCGTCTATACATTTCATTCAATTTATATACAATCAATTTATATAAAAATTTACTTATGGAAATTATATTACCATTGATTACTATATTAGATACTTATCTCCTCCATATGTAGAAAGCATAACATAAAATATATATTCCTTTATTTCATTTCTTTATTGCTAGAAATGAAATAATATTTTTATAAATGAATTGTAGAACTTTAGAAATGAATTATATATTTTTGCATTATCAATTTATAGGTTAGAACTTGAGACACTGAGAAATCAGATATTTGCCAGTGTCATTCGACATGGAATCAGACTAGAATACAAATCTAGTCTGATCAGCTTTTATCAGTGATGCACACTCCCATCAAACCTTGCCTGTGGATGTACTTTCCATAGGAATAGGATTTTATTAGCAACGATTCATTTTCCTTCTTTCCATCTTAACACTAACAGCTTAATTCTTAAAACTGTGCCATCACTCAGGAAACTTTATTTGTATAATCTTAAAAATGAGAATCTTTATACTGGTGGTAAAATTTTAAAATATTTACAATGTGTATAATGAAAACAAGGCTGGTTTCTTAATATAACTTAGTGGTGTTCCCACTGAAGAACATATAAATGTATCTGATTTTTTAAAACTGTACAGAAATCAATTTTATGAGTTCGCTAAAAGTTCTCTGATTCATCAAGGGTTAGATTAAAAATAGATGAAGAAATAAAGAGCATGATTGTGGCAGACTTCTACTTTTTGGAAGAAATTTAATGCTCCTTTGGACAGAAAACTGAGAGACCTCACTGATGAAAGCACGGGAGAGCTGCAGAAAGCAGTGAGACTGGAGTGGGGGTGCTGCAGGGAGGGGAGAACCTCAGAGAGAGAAACTGAGATGTCTACCTTTCCTCTGATGGCATTTGCTATTTATAGACTCGAGTGGCTGAGAGTGTTTCCCCAAACAGGCATTGCACAGGGCTGGCAGGAGTGTAGAGAAACTAGGAGAGACTTTGGCTAGTATGAGGGCTTGCTTCTCAGGACAGTGTCAGTTTGTGAAGCTGTTTGGGCAGGAGAGTAAAAAGCAGGAGCTGAGTGAAGTTCCTAACAATGTTGTGCTAGGGTCACAAAGAGAGCAGATGCACCCATCACGGGGGGACCCAAAGCCTTCAGCTGAACAGAAGAGGAATAAATCAGAGCAAGAGTAAACTTGCAAAGGTGCAATCCAAAGTTTAGTTAATTCAGCTGTGATTGGTAAGGCGAACTTTCTTCAATTTATCTTCTCAGGAGAAGAAAGAATAAACTCCTTGGGAGAAAAAATATTTATATGCAATGCATATCATTTATGCGTTATATATACATACACTTTGTTCCATAATATAGGGTTACTACTTTTTGGGAGAAATTTAATGCTTCCTTGGATGGAAAACACTCCAAGAGACCTCACTGATAAAAACACTGGAGAGCCGCAGAAGGATGAATATGTACATATACATCTTCAAATATATTAAGTAGAAACACTTGGAAAGCAAAATTAAGCAACCTATCCATCAGTCCATATGTTTAATGACTGAATAGGCAGAGTATAACACAGAAATGAAACAATGGTAAAGTGTAAATACTCAGAAGGGAGAAAAAACAGCATAAAACACAAAAAGAGCATAATAAGAAATTAAAATTATCAGTAAAGATGTGCAAGTTCCAGAGGTGAGAGGAGAGAATGGGACAGAACAAGCAGTACTTGAAGAAAGCATTGTTGGTGATTGTTACGGTTGTGCCCAGATGCCCCTCCAAACCCTCAAGTAGTCATAGGTGGGGCCTTTTAAGAGGTGGCTGGATCTAGAGTGTGTGATGATGGGATTAATTTATGACATAATGATAGGATCAAGAACACAGGCATTAAGGGTGTGAGTGCTACCTGCCCTAAGTAGCCTGGATAAGACATAAGGGATAGAAAACGCTATGATCAGCCTTTCTTGATTTGTTACCTTTGGCCTACCCTGAATAGTTTCTCCTCTGCCAAGCCACCCTGACTTGGAGCCAGCCGAACATGGACTGAAACCACTGCAAACCGTGAGTGAAATAAAACTTTTCCTACTTTAACTTTGAGTGTTAGATATTTTTGTCTCAGCAATGAGAAAAGTAACTAAGAGAGTGATCTTCCAATAATTTGGTGAAAGACACGCCAAATTCCAAACAGGAAAGACAGAAATTAGTACCTGAAGACATAAAAAAATCTGCCACTAAAAACTAAAGACAAAATGATTTTATGAAGAACATGTAGAAAATGTCAAAAGATCATTAAACAATAAGCAAAACAATTGAATGTACTTGTTATTAAAAGTCATAAATTAATAAGTATCATATCTACATGTCAAAAGAAAATACACACAAAGCAGGAAAAATATTTTTCAAAATTGTAAGATAAAGATATTTTCATGAAAAAGTAAAATAAAATATCATAACAAGATAGAAAATAGAATGGTGAAAATATTGTTGAGTATAAGTCATAGACAAAAAAATTCACAAAGAAGAAACAAATGAATAAATGAACAAAACTTTCTTTTCATCGAACAGAAAGAAAAAAGGATAAATGAAAAAAATTAACATAAATCTTAAAATATTTTTGAAACAATGGAGTAGATAATTTGGCAAATTATTTGAACTTCTCAGTATTTCCAGGTTATCTAGCTTTTTTTGTTGATTATTTATATCTATATCCATATATACATATAACTTATCATATAAAACAAATGTTATATTAAAACTAAAAACAACTTTTGAGTTAATAGACATTTTCAGATAAAATTTAGATAATTCATTGCCAACATATTATTTTACATTTTGTACAATAATACAAATTTGCAAAATTTTACAAATGAAATTCATAAAATAATATTTTGCAAATTTGTCAGAAAAATATTTTATCCCACAGTGTGACCCTGCTATTACTTTGGTCCATGTTTGGAAGGGATGCACAGCAACCAGAATGATCATATGTGGGTGGCAGGAGTGTAAACTGGTGCTGCTACTTTGGAAGACTGAACATAAAAGTATTTTAATATAGTTTAAGTAACCTACATTTACAGTGGTACCTTGGTTTGTGACACTATTTTTTGTTGCTTTTTTGAGATAGAGTCTTGCTATGTGGCCCAGGCTGGTCTTGAGCTCCCAGAAATCCTCATACTTCAACCTTCCAAGGGTTAGGATTATAGAGATGCATGAATACACTGAGCCATGAACACATTTGTTGGATAAGAACTTGGTCTGCAAGCAGTGTTTGCCACGTTTTCTTTTCATTTGCAAACTCTGCACTGGGTGAACATGACAGCGGCTATCTTTCCCACAGGAACACTAATATGGCCATCTTTTCCAAACTAGTGGAATGGATTGAATTCATTAGCTGAGATAGCACCATATATTGTAAATATATATCCAATAGAAACATGTTCACACAAATGCATAGAGAAGAATAGGTATAGGAAAAATTTTTATTCATAAAGGCAGAATCTGAGAAGAATTCCAAACATTGGTCAATATTTGGATAGATCAAGGTCAGCAAATTTTTTAGGAAAGAAATAGTTCACACTATGTGAGATACATAGGCTCTATTGTATGTTTTTCCTTCGTTTTGTTTAATGGTACACTTCTGATAACTAGTTTTAACTTACAAGCCATGTGCAAAAATAGATGATGAGCTTAGATTTAGTTCATGGAACACAATTTTCCAGGCTCTGAAATGGAGCAATACATTGTGCTGTATTCATACCAGAAAGTAATTGTGGAGCAGAGGTGGGGAAATTTTTCTTCAAAGGAGAACAGATAGCAAACATAGTTCATGTGACAGATGGTCTCTGTCAATCAATTGTGCTGCTGATGGGCAAATGTAGCTATAGATAATGGGCAAAAAAGATAAATAAATAGAGTTATGATCTACCTGAGTTGTACTTGCAAAATCAGACCTGTGGAAGCGATGAAGTTTGCAGAACCATGCTGGAGAAGATTGGAAACGAATAGATGAAATATAGCTAAACCTCAAAAACTTAGTTTGCCCAAAAGAGAGCAGCAAAAGCAACATACAAAGTGTTTCCAATTTTATAAAGGTAAGAAACAAACATAAGCAGCCTACTGTGCAGAACTCAGGGTACCGACTAGAGCGTGAAGTGAGAGAGCGTGACTGAAAATCTTTTGGGATGTTGCCGTTGTTCTGTTTCTTGATGTCCATGTTTAGTCTGCAGTCATACTCACGTGCAAATTCTTTGTACTGTATTCTTCAAGTTTGTTCACATTTGCTTTTGTGCAAAGTGTAATCTAAATGTATGTTAAATATTTAATTAAGAAATGATTTGAGTAAAAGACACATCATTATTAATCCCCCTTAAAATATTCCCTCTCTCTTTGAACACACTTATCCCATTGCTATGGCTGCTTTCTTCTTTGTTTGCATATGTGTGTGGTAAGCAATAACTTCAGTTATCGTGGGGAATTGGTGTATATACATACCATATCATGATTGCTTTTACTGCCCCACTTCCCCTTTCTCTATTTCAACTGATTATCTTTCTATCTCCAGAGTACTTTTATGTTTAAAAAGTAACTGAATTTCAAGAAAATTTGAGCATTTTAAATGATACAGAACTATCAAATATTGATTTATACTTCCATGTTAGAGATGTATGACAGGGATAAAACAAAATATATCAAACCATCAAGATACCTTTTATCAGAGAGTGGACTAGAAACATGAGCTCAAGAGTAATAATGTGAACTGTAAGAACAAGGAGAAAGAACTTTATCAGGCTTATAACAATATATGAAAATAGAAATTTAATACTTAGGTTATTTAGGGCCATTTATCTCATATTTTCTCACTTTCTGAAAGTATTTCATACAATCTGTTTTAAATAGTCAATATTTATCAAATGCTGTACTCACTCCCCTTGGTAGTACTTAAATTATGAAATATTTTAAGTAGAAAAGGTATAAAAACATAATTTTACAAGATCCTTTAAGAGGTACATTACGAAAAGTTGAACACCACTACTCTGATAAATTTGGTATTATTGAACTAAATAGAAAAGAATAAATTTTTAATTTTTCCTCCAGATTTTGTATTTGTTGGATTTCATGAGAAATATGTAACTTGGAGATTTGCAAATCCCAGTTAAATCACTCAGAGTTTGTTGTTTAGTGGAAGCTTTTTTATGAGTGATAGGCTTTAATTTTTAGATCAAAATTTCAATATAAAGAACTAATTATATTAAGCTTTTCAGTGAGAGATTATTGTCTAATCCCAAACATACAGTTGTTTTCAGTTAGCTCATTCTTTGTAAGCAACCTGATCCTCCTCAGTGTAAATGAGCAGTTAATGGGAAGCTAAATTTTTGTTTTTGCCAATCTTATGTATTGTTTGTTTTATTTATTGGCAGATATAAGAGATACATAATGTACATATATGCTGATTGCATTTCTAGATTATTAATTTATTCACGAAAAGCATAGGAATCATTAAGAGTGCATGAATTGGTTCAGGCAATGTTCTACGAGTTTAATCCTGGTAAAGTAAGTAATCAATAAATAAAAAGAACCATGGTTAAGTTTTAATTTTGAAAATTGTCATAGTTCAGATGGATAATGTCACTTGATAACTTCACATTTGGAGGCAGGGCCTGGTTAGAAGCGATAGATCATGAGAGACAGAACTTGGAAGGATAAATTCTCATCCCTCCCCCTCCCTCTCTCCTCTGCTTCTTGACTGCCACGGTGTGGGTTGTATTTCTTCACTGAGATTTTTCTTCTACTGTATCACTTCTGTCTTGGAGCCAGACAATAACCTTGTGAGCCAAATAAATCTCTCCTTTAAATTGCAAATTTTGGTATTTTGTCACACTGATGGAAAAATAACTAAATTGGAGTTTAGATTTTGGTCATCATGGTAACTGTTCCTAACTATATAGTTGTTATGGTTGATACATTGTGTTAACTTGGGGAGTCTAGAGGTTTGTCTGAGTGATTCAGCAGGAAGCCAGGGTGCTTCCTTTGTATACATCTTGAGCCTGCGGGGGGGGGGGGGGCGGGGGGGGGCAAGGAGACTGTATGAGAGCTACACACCCCCTGGGTGGGGGCAGGCTGTTTACAAGGTAAAGGAGAGAAAGAGGCTGTTTGCCTGCGATTCCACACATTTGCTGGTTGTTTGCTGCCCTGAACAGTTTGCCCTCTGCCATGTGCCACTCTGCCTCTGAACCAGCCAAGTATGGGCTGAAACTTCCACAAAGTGCAAGCTAAATAAACCTTTCCTTCCTTCATTTTGGGCATTGGGTATTTTGTCTCAGCAACAAGCAAAAAGTAACCAAGACAATAGTCTACATGCTTTTGAAATTGCTTTGTGGGAGGAGCTTGGAAAGTTTTGGATGAAAGGGTTCAAGAAGCCCTAAAATACTGTAGGTTGAGCATAATGGGAGATTCTGGTCACAACCCAGAAAACCCGAATGCTGATAAGAACGCAAACAGTAAAGGACAGGCTCAGGAGGGTTCTGCTGAAACCAAGAACTGCACCGTTAGTAGGACTACAGGCCATGCATATCGTATCCTGGTACAAAAACTGTCTTCATTTTCTCATTTCCTGAGAATGTGATGGAGACTAACATTAAGGGGAGTGGACTAACTGACCTGGCAGAGAAAATTTTGAAGCAGTCCACAGCTGATACAATGACATGATTACTGCTGCCTATTTTTTAGCTACATTTATAAGGAGAATCATTACCAAAAAACAGTGATGAAGAGTCAAGAAAAATTTGCTTATAATCAGAAAGGGGGCACTTGTAAAGTTGGGGCCCAGGAGAGTGATGTTGCTGCAAAGACTCGTGTTAAAAAAAGAAGCCAAGTACTTCACGTTAGGACAGTAGGAAAGATGGCTTGGAGTCATTTCAGGAATCAGCAAGACCCCACCCTCACATTGTAAAGCTTTCATCTGAGAAGAGAGCTTCTAGACTCCTGGCTCAAGAAGGTCTGCCTAGTGAATTGGTTCCTCACAGTGCTTAACCATCCAAGCACTCAAAGGCTACCGTGGCTGAGGAAGTCAAGCAATGTGTCCCTGGGAAAGTGATACATGAAACTATAAGAGGGAAGCTGACAGTAGAGTAGATACCACGGGGGGGGGGGGCGGGGGAGTAGATACCACAGGAAGTTAGAGAAGAAAGAACATAGAATATTTGTGGAGGAAAACGGGTTGTGAGTGGAGGCAGCCCAAGAGGGGGGCCGTGTAGGCTGCAACCAGCAATGTTGTAGGTGTTATGCTGCCCAACCCCTATGGAACTCACATCTCGGCATAACCTGCCCTGGGTGCTGGACATGAAACTGTCTGCCATGCTGGTTTTCAGTCTTGCTTTGGTCAGATTCCTTTCTATTCCTCTATTCCTACGTTTGGGAATGTTCCATTGTTACCTTGTCACTTTGTATGAAGGAAGTATTTAATTTCTTTATAGGTATGCACAGGAGCTTACAGCTAAGCATTTGTCTTGAGGCTCTGAGAAGACTTGGACAGTGCTGGAACTTTTCAGCAAGACTTTGGTACTTCTTGGAGTTGCACTGAATACAGTTTGTAAAATGAGATTGACAGGAGGCTTTAGGGGTTATGGATGGAATACTGTGGTTTATATCTACAAAGTCCCCCAAAAGTCTCATGGTGGGGCCTGGCTGGAAGAAGTGGGTTGCTAGGAGCATGACTTGGAAGTGTGTATTCTCATTCCTGTTTCCTCCCTTCCCTGCTTCTTTGCTGCTCTCACATGCATAACTTTCCTCCGCAGCTTCATCCCGTTTCTAGTTTAGAGCCAGGAGCTTATGGACTGAGCCCATTGGAAACTCTGAGTCAAATAAACCTCTCCTGTAAGTTGTGGGTTAGGTATTTTTGTCTTACTGATGGGAAATCCGACTAGTACATGAGGTAAAGTTTGATTTGTCCTGGGTTAAGCCCTTGCAGAATTGCTTCCCTGGAAAAGAACTGAGCTCCCTGCCAAGCTCCATGGAAACCGCAATAGCCTCATGCACAAGGCAGTAAATCTTAATTTACTAAAGACCTTGAATGTCACCACTTTCTTCGTGTCAATTACACCAGGGGAGACTCTTCTTCAACATCTAGCTTTGAAATCACACAATCCATTTTTTCCCCACCAACATCTAGTTTAGAAGTCACACAACTCTAATTTGCAAGCTTTCTCTCAGAACACTACATTTGGATCTGTGGGCTTATTGGAGATCGATTTGGCCACCTGTTGTTGCTCTCCTCTCTGATCTTTTTTCCAATAAGGCTGTGCCAGCAGGACCAGTGTGTGTGTCTCCTGGTTATATGGTTTTGTTAATTCATCCTTTATGTACGGTTGGTTGTTATACATTTATGTGCATGAAAATGAAAGGGAAAAAGTAAACAAAATGTCTAGTATACAAACTATAATGCTGATGCCACTACATCATAATTCTTAATGTCTCCACCTCACAAATGCATTTACAAGATGTCACTTCCTAGGTTTCTGTGACTACTTCATAACAAACTGCTTGTGAAGTCTTTACAAGACATGCAGTGTTATTGTTAACGTATTGATTCATTTTTTCATTTATAATTAACAGTAGGGTACATATAATGAGACAGAATATTTCGAACACTTACTTATACTCATAAATTATCAATAAATATTAGGCACTGTTTTTATAGTTTTAACTATATAAATTTCTTATTAAAATTAACTTGCATGGTATATCTATATTAATATTAGCCATAGGTTCATATTATTTATATTATATATAATTTATTTAAATCTACTTCTGTGAACAGTGTGTGCCTATGTATATGGATGTCCTAGTTAGTTTAAATTTTCATTTTAGAGTATGGACTCTATGTACAGCTGCCTAATAGTGAATTATCCTAACTAGTAACACAGATAGGTACATGAATCATTTGCATTCCAAATCAAGAATACCATTTTAAAGGATAGAACTGATTCAGACTGCCAGATCATTATGCACAAATAAAAGTAAGTTGTAGTTTCCGTATACTGCTATGCACATGGAAAGGTATTTTCAAAATACTTAAAAACTGTAAAATGGCTTTAATGTATAGTACGATTACACTGTGAGTTGTACTATTTGTGCTTTATAGGAAGGAAAGAAGATCAACCAGTAGCGTGGTCACGTTTTTGTCAGTGTGACACAATACCTGACACCCACATTTTAGGGAAGGAAAGGTTTAGTTTGGATCACAGTTTGTTCTGGCTCCAGGCTACAGTCAGCTAGTTCCCAAGGCACAACAGTGTGGTGGAAGGACTGGGTGGAGGGAAGCCTCTCACCTTATCCCATCTATAAAGAATAAGTCAAAGAGGGAGACAAGAAGGTAGATACACCCTTCAGGGGCAGGCCCATAGTGATCTGTATCTTCCAAAGAGGCCACACCTCCTATCAGGTAGTAAGCCGTAATGGACCTATCATCAAATGACCTTCTAAAGTTTCCATCCATGGCTGCAGGAGGCCATAGGGGGATGTCTAAATATCAACCACAAACTCAACTATTCCCTAGTCTGAAAATATAATAAAAATCAATCAGAAAAACATTTTATTAGTACATGCTTGCAGTGCATAATGATTATTTTCATCATGGGGAGTTGGTACATGGACCTAATACATCTTAATTCTTCTTCTCATCCATTTCTCTTCTCCTGCTTCCCTTTTCCTTTCATCTCTGGGTTTCCACTGATTTGCAAAAGATTTATCATGGTGTTTCTAATTATATGTCTTTAATTTTATTCTTTATATTTTGAGGTTCTCACATAAAAGAAACTATGAGATGTTTAAATTACGTTTCTAATTTCTTTAAGTTAATAGTGTGGTAATTATGTGCATCCATTGTCTTATGAATGACTCAAGTTTACACTTTTTTATAGCAAAGTAGTACTCCATTGTGTGTGAAGACCATATTTTCTTTATCCATTCACTTGTGGATGGCCATACAGGATACTTTTAAGAGTTAGCTATTGTGAGTTGTGCTGCTATAAACATAGGTATAAATATACCAATGCAGTGGGGTGTCTTTAATACTCTCTGGAAGATATCTAGAAGGTGAATAGCTGGGTTGAATGGAATTTCTATTTTTAGCATTTTGAAGAATGTTTGTTCTTAGTTCCATAGTGATTATGCTAATTTAGAATCCTACCAACAATGTAGACAGGTTCCTTTTCCTCAAAACTACATAAGCATTTCCTATTATTTGTTTTTGATGATAGCCACTGTTTCTAGAGTAACATGGGATCTCAAAATTGTTTTAATTTATATTACACAAATAGCCAATGATGTTAAACACTTTTTACGTAACTTTTTGCCATTTGTACTTCTTCTAATCATATCAGTATCTATTCATTTGGGTTGCCTTTCTTTTGATTGGATCTTTTATATTTATTTATTTATTTATTTATTTATTATTTTTTTTACTTTTTAAAGTGTAAAAGGAAAAGAACAACATCAACAAAAAAGAGAAAAGCATTAACAAATACACACAAAGGAGCACAATAACAGTATAATCAAAATTGAATTGTAGACAAAGCAACGGGAAACCAACAATAGCTGTTGCATTGCGTAGTGATAACTTCAAAGTGCGTGCTCAGGAGAACACATACAGACATACAAGATTGTGGGTCTTTTATTTTGGACAGTCTAGTGTCCTTGATATTAGTCTTCTGTCTGAGGTGTAGCTGGCAATTTTTCCCCATCCTGTAGGTTGTCTCTTACTCTGCCGGTTGTTTCCTTTGTGGTGCAGAAGCTTTTTAAATTGATGTGATCCCATTTGTTGAGTTTTGAAGTTATTTCTTATGTAATTAAGATTCTGTTCAGAAAGTCTTTGTCTATGCTTATGTCATCAAGAGTTTTACTTATTTTCTTTTTGAGCTGAAAAAGTGTTTCTGTTTTAGTAAAAGATTATTGATCCGTTTTATTTCAGTTTAGCATGTGATGAGAACTATGGGTGGAAACTATATCTTCTGCATGTGGATAGCAAGTTTTCCAGCACTGTTTGTTAAAGAGGCCGTATTTCATCCGGTGTGTGCTTTTTGCCCTTGATCAAAGATCAGATAGGGCCAGGTACATAGCTCAGGGGCACAAGCACTTGCCTGGCAAGTGCAAAGTCCTGCGTTCAATTCCTGGTACCAAAAGAATGTCCATCAGAGATCGGATGGCTGAATACACCAAGAGTTGTTCCTACATCTTCTATTCTGTTCCACTGGTGCACACATGTCTGTTTTTGTGCAGTATCATGTTGTGTTTATTGCTGTAGCTTTGTAGTTTAACTTGAAATGTGGCATTGCGATGACTCTAGTTTTAATCTTATTGCCCAGGATTGCTTTGCTTATTCTGGATCTCTTCTGGTCCTATGTGAATTTTAGGATTCCTTTATCTTGTTCTGTGAGAAAATTCACTGGTCAGCAATGATTGGGATTAAAGTGTGCATCATTTTAGAAGTATAGCCATTTTGACAATATTGGTTCTGCCTATCCAGGAACAGCGAATATCTTTATTTTCTGAAGTCATCTTTGATTTATTTTCAGAGTATTGTAGTTTTTGATGTGAAAGTTTTATTTCATTGGTTATGAAAATTCCTTAATATAATATTTAAAGTTTTGATGCCATAGTGATCGGGATAGATTTCCTAATTTCTCTCTTGATGACTTCATTATTGGTGCACAAGAGCACTACTGATTTTTGCACATTTTTATTTTGTACCCTGCTACATTATCAAATTAGTTTATTAATTCTAGGATTCTTTTGATAGGATTTTTGGGGTCTCCTATGTAGAGTATGACGTTATTTGTAAGAAATCACTCATAGGAAAATGACCTTGAGGCACATTAAGACCATAATGTTAGTGAAATATGTCAGACATAGAAGCTAAAATATTGCATGATTTCTCTTAGATGAGAAATTTAATATGTAAATGAAGAGAAAAATAAATGGTAGATAACGGGAAGTAGGGAGATAGATTTTTCTCAAATGTGAAGGGATCGAGAGATGGAGTGGGAGATAAGATGGAGGGGAAATGCATGGAATAAATAAAGGAACTAAGATGTGTTATGAACATGTTAACTTCACACAAGGAGTGTAAACATTATGTACTAAGAAAAAATGTTAAAAAGTAAAAACAATGACATAGGAAGAAGGAATGGTTATTTAACTAAACGAGTGCTTTCAGATGTGTCTCTCAAGCGACAAGTTTATTCTACTTGGAAAAGACAGAGCAGCAAGATTTGTGTGAGATGTATACCACATCGAACTTCACCTTTCGGTGAGGCTTTTCCAGGCTCAGCACTACTGACTTTCTGGCTTTGCTAATTCTTTGCCAAGGAGAACTGTCTCGCACAGGGTACCATGGTGAACTGTCCCCTCGGTCTCCACCTGCTAGCGAAAACTAACTCCCTTCTCTCTTTTGTGGTGACGAACAATGGCTCTAGATGTTGCCAAATGTTCTCTGGGAGGGAAAAATTGCTACTCAGTGGAAAAGTGCTGGGTTTGCTGATCATCAGCGTTTCGTGTGATTGGGCTACCTGATAAAATCTGGACTTCAGAGAGGAAATTCTGGTGGCTGGATAAGTATGTGTTACGTGAGGAACAGTGAGGACAGGGGGACTCTGCAAACAGATGACCCAGCTTCTAGACAACTATAATAGTGGTCTCCAGTCCTGTGAATAAGAGTGAATTGACAAATAAAATTATAGTGCAAAGAAAACAAATATTTAACTTTCTGTAAAAAGCCAACTTAGAGACTCTGACTATTAACGTAAGTTTGAATGCAAATATTATTGTTAGTCCCATGATTTTATTTGAAATGGTATAGTATTTAATAAGCAGCTCTAGTTTGAGTTTCTAATTTCTGTATAAGGCTTTTCTCTTTGTAGATACAACTATCTGAAATGTCTTTTTCTTATTTTCTGTTAGTGACTATAAACAAAGTTTTCATTACCTTAGAGCTAGAACATTGACATTTATAGAACTGTATCTCAGGTGGGATTGCACAAATCATAATGAAAACATACGCAGGTGCCATTTTACATTGACCTATTTACTTAACCAGTGTAGAGGGTCAGGATGCCCCAGGCACAGTACTGGTCTCTGAGGATGAGCTAATAAACAGTAGTGACATTCTTGCCCTTGTGAGCTTGGTGTTCGGTGGAAGGATCATAGTCAATTAATCATCCAGTAAAAGTGAAATTAACCCTACAGAAAGTGTGTAATAGAGAGAAAGCAAGGCAAATCTTTTTAGAGTAATTATAATGGTCATATCAAATCACAGAGTTAACATTACATTTCAACCTAATTGCCCAGAGTAGCACCCTTAGATCTATGGTTGAGACTCAAAGGTATACTCTCACTTTGTGTGACTTGATTATTACTGTGTAAAACTTTTATGTAGTCTTATAAAAACAAATATGATATACGTTCAACTTAGTGCAAGGAGTCATTCTGTCTAAATGTAGTCCACAATACTTTAGGAAATAATTACATAAACAGATATAGACAAAGTGGAGATTTAATTGTTATACAGAAAAACTTTCCACACAATGTGAGTGACTTTTTGTTTGAACCAGGGTCTGGTCATTACATAGCCCAAGCTGGCCTCAAACTCACAGTTATCCTCCTGCCTCTGCCTCCTGAAGGCTGGAATTAGTGACTGTCTTCTTTTGGTAATTAATACCAATGGTGTAAGTTTCTGATTCTAAGTAATCATGTGATTCTATCTAATGATTCACTCTATGACACATGATAGGTAATCATGAATATTTTCTAAGTAAATAAATGAATGGATAAAATTCACTTGTGTATAAGGTAGTGTGAATCACAGGGTACTACTTCTTAAAACTATCTTCAATGAAGAAAGAAAGGTAATGAGACTCACGCTAAAGTATACAATTCTGTAAAAGTGATTCTTTAAAGGGTTTTTTTTTTTCTTTTTAGTTTAAGGCAGCATAAGATGATTTCCTATAGAAAGTGGCAGAAGTATTCAAAAAGAAATTTTGAAGAGAATTTAGCACTTGGGTTAATCTTCCAACATGAGAAAGTATATGAAAGGCAGATTTGTGAGGAAAAGACTTTTTAAAACAGAAAAAAATAGTGGCTAAGCAAAAAAAAAAAAGACCAAAAACGAGCCACTGACCTTTGATGTCCTGCAGAGGCTGAGAGATCGACGTGATCAGAGGCATCAGGAGAGCTGTCCGTCAGTGGCACTGAAAACGGAACGCAACTGAGAACCATTTTTAAATGTGGATGGGTTTGAAAGGCTATTGTAACAATTCTTTAATTCTTTTAGCCTCAAGATGCCTTTGTATTCTCACATCTGTGAGACCAATGTGATTTATTGTTAAAGACCCCAATGAACTCTTACTTTTTGTTATAGTTTTGAATATTTTAAACTGCAATGGAAAACATTTAAAATATTAATTTTATCCAAAGTGACTATGTGGGACCTTTAATTTAACATAAATTATATGTTTATAAAACCAGACAGTTCACCAAACAAACACAGAATATTGGGAATTGGCATGATTTTATATTTTTGCAAATTGAATGTCTGACTTAATTGGAGATCCCTGAATGTGTATAACTGCTTACAGATCCAACCTATTGTTTTGTGCTTATTTGGCTGAAGTTATGTAGGAAAATCTACTCTCATACTCAAAGGTAGTTAGAGAAGGGAGAAAACATTTTAATGACCTTTTCAGATAAATATTTGGTACCTGGAATCAAACTCATAACCTCACACGTGCCAGGCAGGTGCAGTGCTGCTGAGATACATCCCTGGCAATTATAGATATTCTTATTTGATACTAAATCAAACCTTGTAGTTTCTTAATTATTAATGCAATGTTGAATCTGAAATTATGACAGTATTTTGAATTATGTTACGTTAGATTCCATTAGTCTTTTATGGTGAGGGGACCTTTTACCTATGCATAGTTTAAAATCCCTTACATCACTTAATTAGAAAATGTTGGTTCATTTAGTAATGTAGACCTTCTATGTTTTGACACATGGTAGTATCCTCACCAATATTCTCAAAAAAGTTTCTAACTTGGGATGCTGTCAACTTCATAGCAGTAGATGTAATTCTGCTAAATTTACTAAATGTTCCTAAAATTACAATATTTCCTTGAAAGCTTACATCTTATTATTGGCAACAATACTTAAATTTCTTTCTCTGGAGATAACAGGCTCATTATGTTCGTTTTTTAAAAAAACCCTCAAATACGGAAGCCTGAATAACCATAATTTGTCAGTATTCTTCCAAGTGAAAAAGTTCATGAAAAAAAACTGTTCAACTCAAGCAGTTGCAAAAGTCCTTTCCTTGAAGGAACCAGGGTACCTCAGTATAAAGAAAAGAACAGAATGTTAAAAAGATGAATACTCTAGTGTTTATATTTGACATTTTAAATATCTATTGCTCTAACAAGGATATTCTTCAATGGAAATATATTTTTTAACAGGAAGCACGTAGTTGTTAGTAATGGTCAGAATTTACTACAGCTTGAGCTACTGCAGTATTGAAGTCCTTGAGCATTTCATATGCCTTCAAGGGTGCACAAACTATAACTTGGGCTACGCCATGACATAAGATTCAGGGGAGACACATAGAAGCTGTTGGTTGATAGTAATTCTGAGATGTTCTGGACAGTATACAATGGGAACCTGGGTATAGTATAGAAGAAAGAAATTTTTAACTCTTGTGAATTTTGATGTTCTAATAATCTATAAAAAAGCACAGTTTATTCTTTCTTTTGCTGACTCTACGTGGACTTTCTTAGTCTGATTTATTTTTGTGTCCGTGTGAAAGGCCATATAGTACAACAGATACCCTTTTCTTTTTCCTGATCACCTCAGATACTAATCTTATGTACTGGCTAATATATTTTTGTCTACAATACCCGCTCCATTTCCAGGGCATGATTTTAAGATTGACTTATCTAAAATAGTAACTGAGTATTCAGCATTATAATGTGACAGCAAGTGTTGCAAAGTCACAACTAAACTCAAAACATGATACATTTGTTTAGGGGGTAATGCATTATTATCAAAAACAAAATAAATGGGTACAAAAAATCAAGTTACAAAAGTTCTCTCAAGAGTGTGACACAAAAATTCAAGATGGAGAGAAAATCAAGTAAATTTATATTTTAAAAGGCTTAAGTATTATTCTGACACAAGGATTCATTTTTTGTTTCTGTTGTGGGAATTGAACTTAGGACTTCTTCTAGGCAAGCACTCAACAACCAACCTATACCCCCAGCTCTAATGTAAAAATTAAGTCAGAAAATCTGACATCTGACCATTGCATAAGTTAAAACATTTACCTTTCTTTAATCTACACAGGAGAAAATCAAAATCGTTCTTATTGCAAATACGTTTTGAAATTATGTATTCTTTAACAGAATGTATTATTACTAAAACAATTTAAAACTACTATTTTATACATATATAATTTTTATTTTAATGCATGGAGCTATTCTTTTTTTTACTTCTTTTATCCTTATCACTTTAAAAATTGAGAGTTTGGAATTTTTACTGGATACTCTATAACAAAAAAGTAGATTAATAAGAGAAAAACACTGTTTGTTGAACCAAAATTTTATATGACAAAGAGCCTGTCAGAAATGAGGATTTAAAGATTCAGAAAAAATTGAGTTTTCTCTTATTTGTTTTGATGAGAAATGGGCAGTTATATAGAAGTATGATTATTATAAAGGATATTGGCTGATATAGTAATAAGCTGGACAGTGAGCACCTAGTCTTGTCCAGGTTCTTCTTGGCCTCAGGTATGAAGAAACATGGAACAGAAATAAGGGTCTTAGCACCTACTTCAGGAAAAGTGAATCAAAGGATTCCTTTATGAAACTCACATAGAAATGTTGGGAAGGTCAAAAGAACTGTTTCAACATTTTTTCAATTGCAAGGGTGTGCCTATTTGGGGGTACCCTGTATTAACCTCTACATTTCTAAACTAGCTGTCAATGTGAAGTGGTCAGTAAAACAGGTAAATTAGGAAGTAGTTGCTGGTACAGGCAGAAAATGAGAGTAGACCATGAGTATTTCATCAATAAAAGCAAAAGGTCGGACTTCCCGGAAGATGGAGACTGGGTAGGCAGCAGAGAGAGAACCTCCCAGAGGATTACCACCCAAACAATGAAATATAGCAATATGAAGACAGAAATGAGGACTTCCGGGAAGAAGACGACCAGCCAAGAGACCGAGTGCGGAGGGAAGAACGGCTTCAGCTCCTGAACCCGACAGAGAACGTGCTACTGGGACAAACTGTGCCAAACCAGGCAGTGCTCCGGGATCCCACTCAGAACCCCACCCCCGCAGCCAGCGCTGCGCGAACTGGAGCAACAGCAACCGGCCGGCGGGATTTCTGAGTCAGGGAAAATCTCCATCCAGGGAAAAACATCTGAACGGCACTCCTATCTGCACGATCACAGGGTGAGTTAAGTGCGCGCTCTAACCGGTTTTTCCTGAATCGGGAAGAAGCTCAGCCCAGCCAGAGACATCAAAGCAGCTTTAAGGACTTCGGGATCTCCCGGGTGGGAAGACCTACTTAGGCGCCCCAACGGGTTTTGTGAGGGGGGAAGGAGCTCCACCCAGGGAAGAACACCTGAGTCGCCTATCTGCAAGAATCCTGGGGTGGCGAGCTGTTTATTCACCCCGGCCAGGTCTTGGGGTAGGGAGTAAAAGCGGAAATCTCAGCAGACAGCTTAAGGAACATTCTCCCAAAGAGAAGGAACCATTGGAGTAGCCTCTGCAGCAGACCTTTGCCTGCTGAACTGCCTGTGGAATTTATAGCTCCACATTTTGAATCTGATACCCAAAAATGGGAAAACAGACGAACAAAATGCAGTCTCAAAACTCAACCCCACCCAGAACAAGTTTTGAATGTGAAGATACAGGGGAACCAGGAAGCCTCATAACTTCAAGTTATGAAACGATTGCATCCGAAATAAAACAACTCCAACAGGCCATGAAAGAGCTCAAAGCAGAAATAACCCACATACCCGCATTGATTTCTCAGACAAAAAACGAGCTGAAAACAATGATGGAAGAAATGTTCCATTCACACAGACAAGAAATAGACAAAATACTAGAAGAAAATAGGAAACAAATGGAAACATTACAAGAGCAATTTAGGAATGAATTACCAAAAATAAAACAGGTCCAAAGAGAATGCCAGGATTTGAAAACTAACACTGAAAGCATGAAAAACCGTTTAAATGAAACCGAAGAAAGAATTTCAGAACTTGAAGACAGCATGGCAGCTTATGAGCATGAAAGGAAGAATCTCATGATATTATCAAAGACACAAGAAAAGTCAATCCAACAGCTGCAAGATGAGGCAAAACATAACAATATTTGAATTATAGGAGTGTGTGAAACAGCAGGAGATCTCACAAAAGATATAAAAGGAATATTTGATGAAATAATAGCAGAAAATTTCCCAAACAAGGTAAAAGATACTGAAGTTCAGTTAAGCGAGGCATATAGAACCCCAATGATCCATAATCCAAAGAAAAACACACACAGGCATATAATAATCAAGATC
>PVLD010004970.1:0-97123 GCA_004027595.1 Dinomys branickii
AAAAAAAAAAAAAAAAAAAAAAAGGATAGGATGGGATAGGACAGGATAGATCTAGTGGATATTGTCTAAGAACGTGACAGTGGGCTGTACTTTGTCAGGAAGTATCATCCCTTTTGTTTCATATAAAGAATAATGGATATGTTCTCAGCTGTTCTCTTGAATCCGACACCATCATTCTTATGGCCAGCAGAAAGCTCATCCTACATTCTAACAATAAAATATCTTTTAAGGTCAATTTTGATTTTGTTCTACTTATTTAGAAGTTGAGCCAGGTAATAGCCACTTAAACCACAGGTACTTAAATTTCTCAAACTGTCATTTTATATCCAGCTATCTAATTTATCAATTTAGTTATTCACTATCCCATAAGCAAATTGAGAAATAGTAATTTTAAAATATCTTCAGCGAATATGAAACTCCCAGTAGATAAAGGTATATTTTAAAAAATAAGTCAAGCCTATAGAATTCAGAAGCACAAGCATCCAAAAAGAATGACTGGTTCAGTTACTCTTATTGGTATTGGTGGGAACTCTATTTTCTCAAATCTGTCTCTGAGCTTTCTGTCAGCTAAAGTAACACTGGAAGCATAGTGTGTCATTCTCAAATATCAAACTCTCCTAATCCTTTAAAATTTTCATGACACTAAGTGTAAAAAATCATATTGGAGGAAGTTTTAAGCATTGTGCTAAATGTCTTCCTTATCAATCATTCCATAGAAAATACAATTCTAGGATCATTATCATTGCTACCTGTAGTGTATTTCAATATATGCTAAAATAATTAAAAGATGATAATTAAAAATAATTTAATGAAGGAAATTCTTCCAGAGGCCATGTAATATGTTGCAAATACGTGGGCTTCTTATTTAATGTGATCCTAGATTATAGTTTTAAGTATATTGATAAATCCATGGACATAACTACTCCAAGTAATCTGTTTATTTTTTCAGTCAGGCTTTTGACAGTGTATTCACCTTTTAATCATTTTGACAACCTGAGGTAACATTCTTATTCCTACTAAATTATGTTTGAGAAAGTGGAAGCTCTAAGGACTAAATACTTTGTTAAAGATCAAGCAGCTGCTAAAACTTTGGGAAAAGACTCAAGCACCAGTCTTCCAATTTCAGTTAACCATCTACACCTACTAAGTATCTGTGGTCTGCTAGGTAGTGCTGAAGGACATAGCAATAGTTAATCGAGTAAGATATAATCCCTGCTCCAAATAATTGCTAAGGAAAACATACACAAAGATATCATTTTACATAACTTTGTCAAAGATTTTGCCTTCATTATACTAATAGAATACCAGTACTCATGGAGAAGACGGTTTGAGAACAGAAAATTGTTGGATGAGAATAGATATATCTGGACATTTCTCTTAAATTGTTTCAAATTGTATGACAAATATTTTAACTAAAAAATCCTACATGCATTGGCATAAACACAGATATATCATGGAGTTGCAGATCCTCTTTTGGAAAAGTCAGAAGGATGGGAGAAAGACATTGCATTTATTCCTGGGACTTGAATAATGAATTTGTATGGTTATTCTTGGTCATACTGGGGAATAGCATTTGGTGACATAATGTGGCTCTGATACTGAAAGTTATTTGATATGCAGATGGGAATATTTTGGCCCAAATATTTCAAATCCCAGGAAGTAAATTATTTTGTTGGTGGTGCTGCTGGTGGTGATCTTACTTGAAATGATGAAGCTGGGATGCTCTATGTTGGAAGTGGTTCAGTAGGGACTAGATGATCATTTGTAAGGAAGCCCAGGATGAATGACTTGGTGTTTATCATTTTTCAGATCAAAACACATGTGAAACAAAATATATAAAACAGATGAAAAGGAAGTTACTCTGGTTGTTTGAAGCTAGGGTGAGGGAATAGAGATCTATGCATACCATGTTGCAGTCTGTGTTCTGCTGCTGTAACAAAACACTTGAAACTAAGGAATTTGTAAGGAGGTTAGGAAGTTGAAGAGCATCTGGTGACAATCTTTCTACTGCATCATAACAAGAAGAGGCAAAGTAACTGTGCTTGCTTGAGTCGTTCTTCTTCTTTTTAGAAGTCCACTAGCGCCACCATGGAGCCCACCCTTATGATTTTATCTACTCCTAGTTCTTCCTAAAGCTCCATCCTCCAAATAGCATTAATATATGGAATTGGAAATTCAGTTTCCAGCATATGAACTTTTGAGAGACACAAACCATAGTGATCCATATTACATCACTGGCTCTTCTCTGACCACACCTCCAGGTGTTCACTGAAGAGTGGTGGGGCTAGTGTTGCCAACTCAGGGAGCCTAGAAATCTACTAAATAGCAGTCATGGTTACTCCCCTCAAATAGTGACAAGAGAACATGCTGTTAGTACTTTGGGAAAGTACTCGTAATTTATATTTCAGGTTCTTTTGTAGGTGGTCACTTCAATAGTTCAAATGCAGGCAAAGCAGATAGACTGGGAAAGATGATTAAAAAGAAAATAAGAAGTAACTCACAGTACTGGCACCTCCCAAGAAAAGACCCAGCAATCTTCCAGCTACAGTAACAGTAATCCCAAACCCATCGCAGCACCTAATTGAAATATCAATCTTTGGTTAGGTCTCTAACTTAGAATTCCAGAGCAGAGAGCTCCCCGCCATACACACGGCCCCTTTGCAGAATCACAGCACAAAGCACACAGTGTTTCTTTAACATTAAGCTTCCCAGGCTTTCATTTCAATTAGTCATAAAAAAAAAATCAAGAAGGAAAGTACTGTCGGAAAGATTGCAGTCAGTGTTTTATTGCCTGAAACACTTCTCAGAATTAACTATTTCATAGCAGGAAGGAGATTCTGCAGGAGAAATAATGCTTTCTCCTTATAGGTACAAAGCTAAGAAGAAAATAAACAAAAATCGACTTTCTTTTAAGTGATTTTTCCAATATGTTTGCATTACACAATCTCATTTATGGCATTAATTTTTTTCTAAACAAGCACCCAATTTATGCCAAGAAATTATCACAAATCCAACTTCTGCTATTCTTATATTTTCATTTAGATTCTAACAGCAACAAAATCCCTTGACATTATTATCTCCCATGAATACTAATTATGTCACTACAACTGTGTGTCTGCTAATCTTCCAGAAATAATGTGAGAATTACTGGGACGCACTAGGAGCAGAATGGAATTAGAAACCTATTTCGTGAATTTGTCAAAATTACCAGATTTCTAAGAGTGGTAAAAGTGCTTATCCAGAAATTCTTTCATAGAAGGGCAAATTACCACCAGGAAGATAAATGATGATTCTTTTTTTTAAATGATTATTCTTAATACCACACTTTGAGCACAATCTAGTTGCTAGGGACAAGCAGTGTCTGTGGGTTCTTTTATTCCTACAAGAAATTAGCTTCACCGAACCCAGAATTTTTATCTCAGAGACCAGCCCCAACTCCAGATAAGACCTGTTTTTAATCATATTTAATGGGTCTGGTTCCTAAGAGAGTAAGAATGAAGGTTAAAATTTCCTCTTCAGCAGCGAGAAGAATAAACCAGCTCCAGATACTAGAACCTAACTGCCCTTCCGAAGAAAGGAAATGTTTACCATAGCACTGGCTTCCACCCCGTTGGTCTCCAATATTTGTTGAATAAATGAAAAACATTGCGCTTTTGCTCATCCAAAAACAATTGAACTGTTGAGATTGAAAGGAACGTTATCATCTTTCCTTAAGCTATCAGAAACTGAGGTCCACCCAGTGAGTGGACCTAGCAAAGGTACCCACGTGGTCATGCAGGGCAGAGTCACAGGGATACCACATTTACCTCCCACTCTGACCAAGGCTTTTTCCTCTGCTGTGAACTAAATTTTACATCACTTTTAAAACTAAGTCTCAGGTTCATTCCTCCAAGCCATTTCCCTTCCCCGCTGTGACCACATGGCAGTGATCCAAGCACCAGTCATCCCTTTCGGGACCCTGGCTGCAGGCTCTCCCTTGTCTCTGCAATTCCATTCTTGCTCCACATCCGCCCGTCTCTCAGCATCATCTCAACTTCAACCAAGTTCGAAGTCTGTACTTGTGTCCCCTCGCATTTCTGCTCTATGGCTCAGTACGCAGATACACAAACACACACCCTCACATGCACCCCGTATTGGTGAGCCCTTCAATTCTGTGTTTATGATCTCCTTTGGCTGGACTCTCCGCACCATCTACCTGGCTGCTTCCTTTCTGTGCCACTGTTACCTCCCACCCTGTCCACTACTCTGTCTTTCACTCCCTGCACCCAGGCCTGGGTTGGGGACCTCACCTTCCCTGATATGCTTCCAGGTATCTGTTTTTATCCGTCATCTTAACCAAGAATCCTGCAGGCATCCTATGAGCCCACGTCTGTTGACTTACAAATATTGAGACGAATAGGTGACAAGTTTTTAGGGAGTGTTTATACAACCTCCCTCTATTTCCAGCCATCAATTACTCCTTTTTTTTTTTTACAGTGCCAGGAATGATTTCAAGTACAGTGCACCTGTGCTCTTTCTAATCCTCTCACAGGATCAAAACACAAAATTTTGACATAATTGTCTTGATTTTTAAAACCTGATATGAGCTAAGGACAATCATATGTTTTTCTTCTAAGAGTTCCATCACCAGGCTCATAAGATGCTGTATCTGAGAAGAATGAAATTCTTAATTGTGTCTGAGATGAAATATATGAATAAATAAATAGAGCTCATTAATATTTTATTAATAACTATGGCTATTTTCTAGAATGAGATGTGCTATGCCAAGTGCAGCTGGTGGTATTTTAAGTATCTCTTTATGTGTCTGTTTCCCACACTTGATTCCAGGCTAATTGCCTCATTCAGGTTGGGTGGCCAGAACCCAGCTTAGTTTCTGGCACATGATAAAAACTCAATACTTTTTGAATGAAACATTTATGTAGTCCTAAACCCTCTGTGGAGCCTTGGCTAGATTTCCCCACTTTTCCTAATATCCTTGAACAAAAGTCAGTCCATGTTGAAATTCAACTTATACTTTACCACCAAAAAGTTTACCTCCTAGGGCTTCCACTTGTTGCCTATGTCCTCCTCTAATACCAAAGCAGAACAACTCCAACTCTTGTTCAGATATTTAAAGAACATAGTTGCTTCTGTGCCAAATATGCAGTCATGCAGGCTGACATTTGCCTGGTCTTGAGTCATTTTGAGACTCTCTCATCTGGGTCTAACTCCTCCCAGGACATACTCCACAGGGTCAATCTCCCACTCAAAGTGTGCCACACTACGTTCCCGTTCCCTGAGACATCTCTTCAGACCGCAGTGCGGGGTGTCCCATCGCCTTTGTTAATGAGTTCCCAGTGCATCTGCTTTTGTAACAGCTACTAAGCTCTAAAAGCAACGCCTCTACTCTCACTGCTTCCCCATCTACTGTTTTAAGAAGAGATATTCCTTGCACCAGTTAACCTAAATTGTCAAAGTGACTGGATTGAGGCAGCTCTTGAGAGGCATTTAAATCAAAGGGACACTGTACTTGTCAGTGGAGTAATTCAGCTGAATGTCCTGAGGGAAAGCGGGAACCTTTTGGAGGAGGTGGGTCACCGAGCACATGACTTTCTCATTAGCATTCTCGCCCGTGCTCTGCTTCCGGGTAACCGTGAGGAGAAGAGCTTCTCCCCCTTCACCCTTCTACCTTGCCTTGGAGAAGCCATTCATGGACTAAATCTCTCAAGCTATGAACAAAATAAACCTTTCCTCCTTTAAACTGTAGGTGTTGAATATTTTGTCCCAGCAACAGGAAAGTAGACCAATACATTCTTCCTACTATTTAAGGTTAGTCTCCATCCGTGGTTCCTAAACCAGTCTCATTTTTCCTTTCTGAGGATTTCACACCATCCCCTACAATCTCTGTGCAACCCCTTCCTACCTACAGTCTCTACGCAATAACTTTAAACATGCTCAACTGCCTCTCCTGACAGATAGATAGATAGATAGATACATACATACATACATACATAGAGTCTTCAGTATTATGTTTTCACTCCCATGACATCTCCCACATCCTCCTATGAAGGTCGTGAATAACTGGTTTTACTAAATCCAAAAAGCACTGGAGCCTTGGGTTCATACTTCTGTCTCCCTCTTACAGATCTCTTTCCCTGATTTCCATGACCTTTTCCAGTTTCCTTCTCTGGCCACCCTTCTACTTCCCTTCACAAGCTCCTCTTTTGAAATTCACCTTCGAATGTCACAGTTCCTCAGCCTGAACCTTCATCCTCCTCTCTTTTCACCCCTCCTATTCTCTCTAGGAAATGCCATCCCCTGTTATTTGAATTACCAGCATACAATCTAATGTCTCTGATATCCTATCTGCAACCCAGATCTTTCTCCTAAACTTCAGACATCAGAGACAAAGTGAAAGCATGCTCCCTACTCATCATTTGCCTATGAATAGTTCGTGAGTTCCTCAACTTGACCTTGGAAAACAGGGTTCTCTAATTCTCCCCTCCTCTCATGCTTTTATCTCTGTGAACACCAAGATCAACCCTTCAGCACACTCTAAGAGGCTTACAATGAGATGAACTGTGGCCACATGGGTCGGTTTGCTGACCCGATGGGACTCAGTGTGGTGCACCTGGGCAGTGTTTTGATGCTTCCTACAACCCTGTCATCAGTACCTCCTGACCAAACCTCTGCCACTGCACTAGGGTCACGTATCCAGCACAGCACATGTCTTTGGACCACTTTTAAGTGATGACAGTGATTACACTCAGCTCTCTGTGGACTGCTTCCCCATATTTAAATCAAAAGTTCAGTTTCTCACCATATTTAAATCTCTGTGCGCACACCCCTGACTCAGATCAGGCCTGAGCTACAGATTAGGAATCCATGTCCAGGGAAATGGAAACGCTATGGTCTTGTACTCTTCTACACTTTATGCCTTTCTCTCTGAGGCTTCTGTGTTTCAGTCCCCTCACCTGAGGAAAGTACTTCTAAGTCAATGTGTGCCTCTAGGCAAGTAATTCCTATCACTTGGCCTCATTTCACAAAATTACAACAACTGCAGGAAATGACCCTGAAGGGCCCTTCCAGGCCTAATATCACGAGTCTTAATTCTCTTTTTACCACAAATATAAATTCATTTGTCCAAATTGCCTTGCTAATTTTTGAACTCCTAAATCTCCTGTTTATCTACAAGCTCCTAAAAAAAGCTGCAGATCCATTAACATGTTTTTTTTTTTTTTTTAACGAAAAGCCGCATATGAAGAAGCTGTGGCACTACCTTGCATTTGCAGAGTGGCAGCAGAAAAGCAGCTCGTTAGGGCCCTCCTCTCCTCAAGCATTACTGAGCCTAATGCAGCATTTTTCATTCCATGTCATGAGTGGGTCACATATATTTTTCTCAGATCATGATCACGCTTCAGGTAGTGGAGTTTATTTACAGCCCTGCAATGTCCTTGGCCATAAGTGCTCCATTTACCCCTGAAACGGTCACCTGTGGTTACACTGAAATTTTTTTTTTAAATCTTCAAATTTCTTGACTGTCATGTAACAATCTGGTTACTTCGAAACCATCCTGTTGTTTTACAATATGTTTATGTTTGAGGGTTGCAAACACAAAAGTGATGCTGTTGATGTTGGATAGTTTCATATAAAACTCTGGATCCCTCAGTATTTTCTCTAAAATCTTAAATCACAACCTTCTGGGCGGGAACATATTTCATGCAAGATGACAGCAATCGCAAATTATAAATTTGTGCGTGTTTATCTCTGAGAAAGACTTAGTGTAATGTAATTTTAGTAGAAATAATGCTTAAACACAATCTTTAGCAAATATTTTACCCTATGTCATTTCACTCTACTAACTCAGGATTCCCAGTGGCAAAACTGTTCAAGTCTTAACAATTCTTTTGGCATTTGATTCAATATTTTTTCACTGTTCCTTCTTGATTGCTTAACTCCAGACATTACCTCTTGGTTTCTAGGTTAGAATACAGGTTCAGGTCCTGTGACAGAGAGTGAGATGACACTCACTTTCTTCCACAATTTCTTATTTTGAAATAAAGGCATTTTATCCTTATGCATAATCCACAAACACACACACACAGACACACGACTCACACTTTACTACCTATTCTCCAGACACAGTTATAAGATTTCAATTTTGATTAGATCACAATTTAATGTTTAAACTGTGAGATAATTACCTACATCTGAACCATAACACACTTTCTCGTCCATCAGGAAATGTATAGTATTTTGGCAATATCTCTACATATATTGGTTATTTCTTTAATAAGGTCTAGCTACTACCATAAATAGCCATTAATTTCATGGATCTGTAGGTTCAGCTCTGCTTCATGTGTATCCTATGCTCCTCCTACACCAAACCAGTTAACAGGAATATGTTCTTTACATAGTGATCATATAAAAAGAAGAGGGAGAAAAGAACTACACGAATCTCTTAAAACCTAGGCTTAGGACCATCATCTCACTTTGACCCATCTACCCAAGCAAACCACATAAGCAAGCCCCAAGTCAAGTCTGTTCACCGTCTGGGGAACCCAAACGTGAGTACAAGAAAAAGTGGAGAAAAGGGACAAATACAAGAAGGCTTCATTCTCTTGTTCCAATCCAGCGATAGCTCTGCAGACCTCCTCTGTGCCCATCACCCTGGGTTACCTCTTACTAGCCAGGGAAGCGTACTTACTCTCATGGTCACATGGGACAACCTGTTTCCAGAAGCTGTACCTTCCTTTTCCTCAGTTTATTGTTTCTCTGTATAAGTGCGTATATATCTTTGACTAAGTTTCATATTTTAAACTGAGGCAGGAAAATACTTACCAGCTCTGCAGGTATTAAAGGGCTCCCATAAAGACGTACAACAGAGACTCAGCCCTTTGAAAAGGGGAGCCCCAAATGCCATTATTCATAAGCATTTTCTCTTACAAGTTATCAATTTCCCTCCAAGAGGATTTCTTGAATTTTAATCTAAGGAAGTTGATGACTGCCAACATTCTCAGTGCTGAGATCGAAAAGTGTGATGATACTCATTAAAATAACTCCTGAGGGGTAATTCAGGAAAAGGAAAATGGCTCCAGATGGGAAACAAAAAAGAATAAGAAGCCAATGGTAGATCTAAAATGGAAGAATAAAATACAGCGCCAACTAGTTCTCAACAATGACCCAGTTCTTCTGCTCTTAAACGTGCATCTGAGGGGCATAGTGTCCCACGGCAGCATTGTTCATAGCAGAAATGACTGGGGGGAACTATCCATCAGCAAGGAATGGCTAAACATCCTTCACACATCAATAAATATTATGTAGCAGTGATCAGGGATGAAAGGCAGTGACACAGAATGGTACATTTTCTTGGAAATACAATGTAGAGTTAAGAAAAATAAAACCCTGGAATAGAATGCAATATTCTTAAACACCTCCAACAAACTTGTTTAACAAATTTAATTTTTTCTACTATTTTTATTTTAAAGGGAAAAGAACAAAAATAACAAAAACAAAACAATAAAAAGACACCAAATTTCAAAAAAAGGATAAGAAATCAACAATGGTTGTTGTGTTACATATAGTTATCTTCAAAGTACTGCTCAGATTAACAGATATCGTCATGGAAGTTTGATCAAACAATTAAATATTAACTATTCCTTTCAATAAGCCAATAGAAATTAGTATGACGATTATCTTAGCTATCGTGTGTGTGTGTGTGTGTGTGTGTGTATAAAGATATATTTATTTATATATATATTTATATTTTTCCCCTTCCTTCTTTTTTTCTTTTCTCCTTTCCCCCATTACAGTTGTTCTTTCTTTTTGAGCAGTTTCTTTCCCTTTCACAATATCTATTGTACCTTTCAGGTTTCATTTACTCTTTCAGGTTATTACACTAGGAAGACAATATAATGTTTACAAATGTGGGTCTGATTTATTTCATTTATGAGTATGGTCTCTAGTTGCATCCATTTACCTATAAAAACCTTGAGTTTATCTTTCTTTATAGCTGATACTCCATTGTATAAAAATACCACATCATTTTATGCATTCCTCAGTTGATGGGCATTTGGGTTGTTTATAAGATTTAGCTATTACAAATTATACTGCTATAAACATGGGTCCACATATGTCACTGTGGTATGACGTTTTCAGTTCTTCTGAAAAAATACCCAGAAAGGAAATAGCTTATTGAATGGGACCTCTAACACTCGTTGTTTGAGCATTTTCCACACTGATTTCAACAGTGGTTGTAGTAATCCACTCCTGCCAATAGTGGAGAAGAGTTCCTTTTTACCCACATTCCCTCCAAAATTTGTTATTGGTTAATGTCTTGGTGATAGACATTCTTTCCGGGGTGAGATGGAATCTCAGTGTTGTTGTAATTTGCATCTCTCCGATGACCAATGGTGTTCAACGTTTTTACATATATTCATTTGCCATTAGTATTTCTTCATCTGAGAAGTGTGTATTAATCTCAGATGCTCAGTTTTAGATTGGATCTCTGAATTTGGGGAGCCTGATTTTTTAATTTGTGTAAATGTTCTAGATAGAAATCCTTCATTAGAAGGACAGTTCGCTAAATTGTTTCCCGATTCATGGACTTCCTGTTTACTCTGTTGGTGATTTCTCTTGAGGTGCAAAAACTTTTTAATGGAAAGAGATCCCAGTTGTTGATTCTTTGGAATATTTCCTGTGCAGTTTGGTTTTTGTGCATGAATTCTCTGCCTATCCCTATATATTCAAGATTTCTACCTACTTTCTCTTCCAGTAGGTTTACTGTTTCTGTTTTAATATTTAGATCTTTATTCCATTTTGACTTTAGTGTAATGCATGGTGATAGGCATGGGTCTAAGCTTAGTCTTCAGCATGTGGAGAGCCAGTTCTTCCAGTAGCATTCATTAAATAGGCTACCTTTAGTTGTAGTATAATTTCAAGTCAGGGATTGTGATGCATCCTGCCTTGCCTTTGTTGCAGAGGATTGCTTTTGCTATTGTGGGACTCTTCTGGTTCTAGATGAATTTTGGGAATGTTTTCTCTAGATTGGTGAGGTATACTGGTAATTTGATCAGGATTGCATTGAATCTATATAGCAGTTTTGAAAGTATGGACATTTTCACAATGTTGGTTCTTCCTATACATGATCAAGGAATATCTTTCCATTTTCTGAAATCCTCTTACTATCTCTTTTTACAGAATACTGTAATTTTCACTGTACAGATCTTTTACTTCCTCTGTTAGATTGAATCCTAAGTATTTCATTTTTTGGATGCTATTGTGAAAGGTGTGGCTTCCCTAATTTCTCTTTCAGTGTGTTTGTTGTCTGTGTACAGGAATGTTATCGATTTTTTAGTACTGACTTTGTATCCAGCTATGCTACTGAATTTGTTTATTATTTCTAGGTGTCTTTCAGTGGAGTTTTTGGGATTTTCCATGTGGAGTATCATATTATCTGCAAATAATAATAATTTTACTTCTTCCTTTTCTATCCTTATTCCTTTTATTTCTCTCATCTAATTGCTCTGCTTAATGTTTCCAGAACTATGCTGTGTCAGAACGCTGATAGTGAACATCCTTGTCTTGCTTCTGATTTTAAAGTGAAAGCTTTCAGTTTTTGTCAGCTTAGTATGATGTTGGCTGTTAGTTTCTCATAGATGGCTTTTATTAGACTGAGTTAAAGACCATCTATTCCAATGTCATGTAAGGTTTTTATCTGTAAGATTTCTGCATCTATTGAGATAATCATGTGATTCTCCTCTTTTGTTCCACTGATATGGTGTATTACATTTATTGATTTGCATATATTGAACCATCTCTGCATTCCTGAGGTGAATCCCACTTGGTCATGGCATATAATCTTGATTTTTTTCTGTATTCTATTTGCTAGTATTTTACTGCGAATGTTTGCATATATGTTCTTTAGGGAGATTGGCATGTAGTTCTCCTTTTTGGTTGGGTCTTTCTCTGGTTTTGGTGTCAGGGTAATACTCACTGCCAGGAATGAGTTAGAGAGAATTCCTTCCTTTTCTATTTCATTAAAGAGTTTGAGAAGAATTGGCATTAAATCTTCTTTAAATGTCTTATAGAGTTCAGCTGTGATTCTATTCAGGACCTGGGATTTTCTTTGTTGGTACATTCTTAATTATGTTTTCAATTTTGTTGACTGATATTGGGTTATGCAGTATTTTTATGTCTTCTTAGTTCAGCTTTAGTACTTCATATGCATCTAGAAATCTGTCCACTTTTTCTGTGGTGAAGTATACATTGATGGTCTTCTGAATTTCTACACAGAAATTTGATCTGGAATATCTGTTTTTCCTGAAAGGTAGCTGTGAGGGTGGTGAGATCTGATTCAAATCAAAGCTGTATTTCTTGAGGCCATTCATTTACTAATAGTTCTTGCCTAATATGGTTGTTGTGGGCAGGATTGACTTGCTATGTGCAAATCACTTGGAATTGGCTTATAATAAATGCTTGATAAGAAATAGCAGTCATCATTATGATTGCTTAAGCTCTGTGAGCCTCAAATTTATTAAGTATAAAATAGGGACAATAGTCACAAACTCATGGTGTGATTTAAGGATTAAATGAGATTTTATATATATGTGTATATCCATATAGTTCACAGTGATAGTTTGCACATGTCTCCTTAACAGCCTCTCTGACAGGCTTACTGGCTACAAATGCAAATAATTAATGTAGTTTATATATCAATAAAACATTTAGGAAGAGTCTTTAGAGGGGGTTATGATCTTAAGATTCTGGAATGAATCTGACATTATGCAAGAGATTTGGCCTTTCTTTACCCTTAGTTTCCTCACCCACAAAGAATACTGTGCAAAGATGCTAAGTCCTAGAACTCAGAATTCTTCCATGGCTTTAGAAATGAAATCAGAAAGTACTATGTTTCCTCTGGTTGAATCGTTACCTCTCCCAGAGAGTTAAACCATTCTCTGAGAGAATAATATACCAAAGGCACTAGATTTACAAATATTCTTCAACCTGAAGCATTGGAAGTCAAGCTCACTGACCACTTAACTTCCCTTCTGCTGATGTGGCTGCTTGCCCTTAAAAAAACAAAAGATGAGACAAGAAACTTGAAGCCAGATGAGAGCCAGAAAGTCACCTGAACCACTGAGAGAGAGAGCCAGACCAGGAGAGACTGGTTACGCCTTGCCTAGAGCTGCTATGCAGGTAGAAATAGCACAGTGAGAGAAGCAGAATGAGGATAAAGTTCTCAAAGACAGTGAAGATGGCAGTAGAAAGATGGCTGTTACTAATGCTCTGCACTTTGCACTGCCATAGCACCCAGCCTGGAACTGAGAACCCCTGTGCTAGGATCCGACAGGCCTCTGTGTACAGGAAGGAATTGAGCCCCTTGCCTTGGAGGTGTGGTTTCAGCCAAGAGTACAGCCAAGAGCAGCATTTGGAGATTCAGGAAGAAAACATTCCAGCTTAATCCAGAATCAAGCATGTAGCTGGGCAGGAGGGAAGGATTTTTCCAGCAGAGAAAAGCCAGCACCCCCAAAGCAGGACCATATCCTTACTCACCTCAGTTTTCTTCGCAGAAACAGAGAAGCTGCTACTCCATCTCAAATAATAAATTTGCTATCAGGATGCACATTCAATAAAAGGAACAGGATCACAAAAGTCAACTGCTTTTCTAAAATCCCAAGTTTTCCATTCTTTAGACTTTACCATTCCTTCTCTCCTTCTATTTATGTCTTTTGTTCATCATCTCTTATAAACTGGCTTATTCTATACATTTTCCAGCAGAGGTAGTAAAAGGAGAAAATCTAGCTGGTCCATATGATTTTCTTTGCCCTTTCTTTTCAGGCCAACCTTCCCTATGGCTCAATAACCACACTATGAATTGGCTGTCCTACAGTCAAATATCCCCTACTAATCTACTAAGTAGCAATTGGATTCCAGGAACTACCTTAGGTCGTTTGTGGGTGATGCTATTATCTTTTGAGGTGGGAGATGAATTAGCAGTCACTGGGATACAAATTGACAGTTGCTGGGATAAACATGGCTGGCGAACATCTACTTTTCTCCATACAGCAGACATACACTAAGTGTACAATGGGCCAGTCCCTACAAGGTCTTGACTCTCAGGACGGGTCCTTCAGTCAGTGGCAGCACCTATAAGGAATGGTCTCAAGGAGTCATTCATACCTTCGTACTATTACTCACCTAGTAATGATATCAAGGAACATGATGTTTTGATCTTCCCATTATGGACAGAAAGACCAAGGAGGAAGTTGATAACAAATGCTAAAGAGACAGGAAGGGTCTGAAAGACACAGCTCTGGCAATTGCACTGGATGGATTTTTGCCAGGACCCTAGATCGTCACTGGTGTCACAGTCTGTATGCGCAGAGGCATCCCTTCCCGACCTCACTGCAGTTGATCACATGGGGTGATGCACACACCCGCAGGTTGTTATTGGGAGTCATACCAGCGGTCTATCTCTGGCTCTGCACTGTGACTTTGAGCAAGCCGCCTAAATCTGTCTGGGCCTCAGTGTCCTCATCTACAAAATTGTACTAAGAATATCTGCTTCATATAGTTCTTATACTTGACCAATATATTTTCATTCTTTCCATTATTCAACATGTTATCTAACAGTGTTAGGCTCTTAAAAGTAGCACTTTTCATTCTGCAACCGGAAAAAGATGAGGATGCAGAACAGAGAGAAGGAAGGACTCTGCAGGGCATTGTATCTCGTGAACAACATGAAGGTGAAAGAGGAATGGCTTGAGGTCATGGGCCTTAGCCAATTTCTTACGTAAGCATACCAGGGCTGCCCAGTGCCTTAGCATGAAAGAAACAAGAGTTATAATGTCGGATTCTTGGCAAGACTTGTTTCAGAGATTTCTTGGCCACTGTAACTCTGATGGGGCAGAAATGTGCTTCACTGGTACACCACTGGAAGATGCTCTTCGGTCCTCTGTAAAACTGCTGAGGTCTCCAAAGCCCAAAGATAGCAGTGAAGGGAGAGAGCTTGCCTTTCTCCCTCTGTGTGTTCTATCATCAGATCAAATGTCTGGGAACTCAGAGCAGCACCAGGACATCCAAGAACCTCCTGCTTCCTGGTGAGCATACACCAGGCATAATCTTTTGTTTTTAAACCTGAGCTCCTAGGACACATGCAATGCAGAAGAAAACAGAGGCTGCAGATGGATTTGCCACATGGCCAAGTATTTTCCCCAAGAACTACTTTAGAGAAGAGCTGCATCTTTCAGATAGAGAAAACAGCAGGGATCTTGGATAATTCAGGGCAGGATAGGTGACCATTCTGCTAATCTGGATATGTGATTGCAGTAGAAAGCTTTAATCTGAAAAAATCAAAATGACTGGACCTTTTGGATGCCCCAAGAAAGGAAAGGGGCCATACAGATTATTGGGCTAGTATTCTGAGGTGGCTGCATTGATGCGGGCCTGCAAAAGATGATCTTACAGGCTTGGTACACAACTTTTCATCCAGGGCTTTGTGATGTTCAGCTGTACTGAGTTTGCTTAGACTGACCGATTAACCAGCTGCATTTGGGCTGTGATCACCCTCAAGTAATGATCCGGATGTCACAGACTGTCAAGGAAGCTGGGGTAGAGCAAAGCACCATGGGTGCCTGTAGGAGCCTGAGCTTAACATGCAGCCTTTGCTGATAAAATGCAGCTGAGAATGCTCAGAGCAGGAGGGCTGAGACATCTGGGAAGAAAAGATGGTTTCCTTTCTATCTGGAAGCCATTCACCTGCCCCGCCTGTTCTGAAATCTTACTTTGGCACCTAATTCATCATTTGTACTATGTCTGCAAGTTTATCCTCCCCAAATCTTCTGTGCAATCTTAAAATATGTGTGACAATAATCAGTCTCCAAAAAGGAGAATTGTAATAGAGTTAAAGCTCAGTTTCTGCTCTGTGCACAGCTGTGCTATTAATTTTGGCATTTCAGTTTTTTTCGTGAGCCACTTAACATGAACCCACATGGCAAGATGTTTTGGATAACCATAATGAAATTCATATAAAGAAAACAGCTTAAATATGAATCTAATTCATAGACATTAATTTTGCTCAAATATAATTTTCTTTCCTCCAATTTGTATTACTGGTTGATTTAGTATATCTTTAGTAAAATAAATTTCTTTTCTATTCCTTCCCTAACTGTACAGGAAGTGAACAAGATATGGTCCTCTAGAACTTCCATTTCCACCAATGGAAAATTCTAGAAGCTTTTAATCAATGAACTAGTACCAAGTGAATTGATTACTTAGTGAAGGAAATCATCATGTGGAGAGGTCACAGGTAATATCATGAGTTTAAGTTTGAATTGTCTCAGCATGTTAACTGTGTTGGTCTTTGGCTGAACTTGGCATGATGTTTGTAGTTCTACTAGATAAGATATCAATATAAGCAAAAAAGAATGAATGCATTTGAATCTCCTACGTGCAAGGATGTGTGTGCCACACTTGGAATACATCGTTTGATTTGCACTTATGCTGAAAGTTTACCTCTACGCTTCCTCATTTATACAACTGACCATAATACTGACACTTACATCACAGGATGATGAGATAATGTAAAGAAAAGCTCAGAGATGTTCACTGTGTTTTTCTGTTGCTGCTGCAAGTAATGATGGAGTTAATCCCCACGATAATCAGAGAAGGTAAATTCCACATGACTCGCACCAAATTCAATAGCCAGAAAGCAACAAGCTCCGCACTCAGTCCCAGCTCTCCTGATGCCACATGCTCTAATGCCTTCACTAATATTTTGTAAGGATGTACAATAACATTGTCCTTCTAAATCAAGGACCCTACTGCATACTTTTCTCTGCAGATTAGTTGTTCAGATTACCAGACACAAGCATGCAAAACTGGTCCAAAACTTTAAGTATTAACTGTTTTGTTTTTGTCTTTGTTGCTGTTGTTCGGTTATTGTTTTTTTCTCTGTAAAATAAAAGTAAATCAAGGACCGAAATATTTTTCAAAGGCATATCTTGGGAAAGAATGAAAACTGGATGGTGATGAAGATGGATGCTTTTGAGCTAAAAGAAAAAAAAATGTAGTTTTAAAAATTCAGGCATCTCCACCTGCTACTAGCCGTGAGACCTTAGACACACATTCTTTAATCACTCTGACTCATATTTATGTTATCTTGAAAACTGTAAAGCTCTCTGAGCTTTAATATTGTATTACTCAAGGTAATACTGACTATAACAAATAAATCCTAAAATTCCATTAGCTTAGAGAACGCTAATTCATTTATTGTTCATATAAAGCAGAAACAAGGTAAAGGAGAGGAAAGTGTCTGGGATGGTGAGCTCTCCACCACATCGAAATGTAGTTTAAAAGCTCATCTTAAGCATAGAAAGCCAGCTGGGAGGGAAAAGGATCCCTTAGAAGATTTTTATTGGACAAGCCCAGAGGTGGTAGACAATACCTCCACCCATATTCCATTGGTCAGTGGTTGGACACAGATCGAGCCAAATTCAAGGGAGGCTGTAAAACGTAGTCTAGGTAGATGCCATATAGGAAAGCAAGACGAGTCAGGTGAAGACCTGGTCACACTCTGACACAATTAGATCATCTGCATCTTTGACATGTGACACAGTTCTAACTTAAATAACACATCCCTCATAAAGTTTGCTCAAATGATTAAATGAAACACCATACAGAAAGCATTTGACAAAAGGCCTGCACATGTTGGATATGCAATAATTGATAGTTATTGTTTTATCATTGAGGTTATTAGTATTATTATATAAACTGTGAGATTTATGAGCAGAACCTGTGAACCAATGTCAAACAGTGTAACAGAAACATAATATTAAGTCCCCAAAAAATAGCAAAGCAAGAAGTGGAGGAAATAATTGATCAAATTTTTGATATACATGACAATATTCAATCTACAAAGAGGAAAACAAATCATAACAAAGCTAGAGGGCAAATTCTACTCTGTGCATGACTGTGCTTTTAATCTTGGCATGTGAAAGTTACTCATAAGCCACTTACTCCACACTGCAGAATATTCTGAGTGACTATAATGAAATTCATATAAGGAAAACAATTTAAACACCAGTCATCTAATTCATATAGAATAATGATCAATTTTTTAAAATTTGATTTAAGTAAAAAGTTTAACTTATAGATCAAAGAAGCTCAGTGAATCTCAAGTTGAATAAATATATAGAAAACCCTGACTGAATAAATATAGAGACACCATGCCTAAGACATCATAATGAGACTATTGAGAACTTCAAAGATAAAGATGAAATTTGAAATTGTAATCAAGGGATTATGTTAAAATTATATGCTGACTTCTCATCTTAAATATCAAAGAACACAGACAATGGAAGTCCTTCCTAAGGTGTTGGAAGTACACAGACATCAACCAAGAATACCAATGTCTAATAAAATTCTCTTTACAAAGCAGAGGCAATTTCAGGTAAGCCACAGCTGAAAGATTTCATTACCAGAAGAAATTTGTTGTAAGAAAAACAAAAGGATGTTCTTCCAGTTGAAAGCAAACTATATCATTGGTAGCTCAGATCTGCAAGAAGTATTAAAGAGCATGAGAACCAGTAAATAAGTGTTAAATATAAAGAATATGTTGTGAAGTTTTTGTTGTTTTGTTGTTTGATTTCTGTTGCGAGGATTAAAACCAGGCCCCTGAGCAGGCTAAGCACACTTTCCAACACTGAGCTGGACCTCCAGACTCAATAAATGCTTTATCTTTTCTTTTTTTCTCTAAATATAAATTTTTAAACATATGATTAAAGCAAAATATGATTTTAAAATTATCTATCATTATATTTTTAAAATAATATTTAAAGAATAATGTATGTAGAAGCAAAAGATATGTCAACAATAGCACAAAAGGAGGGAGCAAATATTAAGTGATTACAGTTGTAAGGTAGAAAATGCAAAGTAAGAAATTTTAAGAAGAAACCTATACCATGCAGACTCCAAAGAGACTTTGATAAATTAATAGTAGCAAATACAAAAGTATAATGAAGAGGTAAGAGGCCCATACAAAAACAAAATGGAATTCTTATCCTAAAAATAACTCAACAACCCCAAAAAAAGACCAAAATTAGTATAAGGGGAGGGGGAACACTCAGACAGAATAAGTGAATAACAAAAAGCAATATAGTAAGCTTAACTCAAAGACCTTAGTAATACATTAAATGTAAATTAACTGAACACTCTGAGACACTTGGAGAAGAGCCAGGTCCATCGAATAAAGTGGGTGAGGACACACCATAATTTTTAGGAGCCTCTTTTTTGTTAAATGGCAATCACCAGCAGCGTTCACCACATTTTCATCACATCTGGTAAAGACATAAAAGAGGACTTCCAGAACTGCTTCAGAAAGTGGCAAGAAGGACGGGACAAGCGTATTCAAAGTGAGGGAAGTATTTGGAAGGAGATTAACGGCAACGTATTTTTTTCACTGAAATACAATTTTTAAAATTTAATCATTCACTATATATTTTGATCATACTTTTAATGTAAAAGCTTTGCTGTTCATGGACCTTTTCTTGAGTATACTGACCCACCTAAACTCCAAAACTCTTGATCTCTGTATCTCTCTATTCAATTTTAATATCATCAGTAGAGAACTAATTCAGCCCAGCCTGGCTGAGATGTTATCCTGGTTCTAATCAACCGTAGCTAAAGATCCGTGCATATGGCAGAATCAATCCCATTGTTAGACATCCCACCACATGCAGGGTGGAGTGAAGGGAGAGTACTCCTAGAGGAAAGGGGATTGTGGGGAGCTCTGCAGAAACTAAAAGGGGCTATCTGGAGTGTGTCTGGACATGGCTCTCTAATCTTTAATTCTAATTCTTTCATCTGTAAAATCGCTGTAATGATAGGACCTTCTTCTTAAGGTTATGTTATGGTTGATACATTGTGTCAACTTGGGGAGTCTAGAGATTTGGCTGAATGACTCAGCAGGAAGGCAGGGTGCTTACTTTGTATACATCCTGAGCCTGTGGAAGAGGAGGGCATGGAAATTTTGTGAGTGCTACATGCCCCTGGGTGGGGGTAGCCTGCTTACACTATAAGCTTACAATGTAAGGTAGAAAGAGGCTGCTTGCCACCATTCCTCCTTTTGCTCTTGTGGTTTTTGCTGTGTTCTGCTGCCATGAACTGCTGTGTTCTGCTCATGTGGTTTTTGCTGTGTTTGCCCTCTGCCACATGCCACTCTGCCTCTGAGCCAGCCAAGTATGGACTGAAATCTCCACAAACTGTAAACTAAATAAACCTTTCCTTCCTCCATTTTGGGCATTGGGTATTGTGTCTCAGCAATGAGAAAAAAGTAACCAAGACATGTCATCAGGAGGATTAAATGAGAAATATCTGAGTAATAGACAAGTAATGATGTCCACATGAGAGACAAACTCTTACCAATCCAACTTGGACAGCTCGGGTTTTAATGTAACCCATAGGGGTTTGTGCATTGGAAGTTAGTCCCAAGGGTGGTAGCATTAGAAGATGGTGTAGAACTCTTAGTAGGAGGCCCTTCAGTCAATTACAGGGGTACACTCAGAGGAAATCTCAGGCCGCATCTCTCCCTCCAGCTTCCTGCCTAGAAATGCGTTCTTTTGCTCCTGCACACACCCCGATGGCAGCCATTGTGCTGCCATTTCAGCAGGAAGGTCCTAACCAGGGCTCAGCTGTTTCTAGCAATTTGCCCTTCAATCTCCAAAAATGTGAGTTAAATACAGTAAGCCTCTTTTATTAAAGTTAGCCCACTTTTGTTGTTCTGCTATAGCAAGAAAACCTTGCTGTAGTTTGCTCACTGGGGAAATGAGGGAATGTGATTTGCACCCACAGCTCCTAAATCCAGAAACCATATTCTCCCCACTCTGCCATGACACCTCACTGGACCATCTGTTGAGTATCCTCCATGTGCTTGTGCAATGCTGCATACTGTCATACTATTGGTTTAAGTGGCAACAATCATTTAAGACAGATGAACCCATTTTATATAAAAAGAAACCATAGCTCAAAGAATAAAGTGTCATGCTAAGCTCACAGGGCTAGTAGGTGCCAGAACTAGGACCCAGCTCTTCCCTTCCCACAGTGTCAGGTCCTCCACAGCCAGACCAGCAAGCCACAACATCTAACTCCAAGGTGAACAATCACCAGGTCCAGCCAGATCAAAATTCTACCCTGAATTATTCTGACAGGCTTTGTCACTCAGGATTTTGTCTTGCTCTCGGTCTCCTAGTAGCAGCACTGTATTATTCAGCCAAGCTATTTATAGATCACCTGAAATATGTTTGAGGAAAGTTCACATGTTCCTGTTGCAAAGTATTGGAGGAGTAATTATTTTTTTTTCCAAGGCAGGAGAAAATTCAAAGAGCAAAGAAAAAATACAACGGGGAGAAACAATACAGTGCATAGCGTGCTTGAAGGCTGTTTATAGATTAGTATTTTTTCTCTTTCTTCTTCTCTTTTTAACATTAGTATCTAATACTGACCCTGCATTAAAGATATCTGGCAAGTGGTAATATTTAAATAATGGCCTTCAGGCAATGTGCTATTTTATAAATATTACACATTTCTTTTCTGCCCTCTCCTTTTCATGGTTAAAGGAAAGGAAGATTCAGCATCATATTTTGAGCAAGTAATAAAGAGCCCAGTAGAATTTCCTCAATAGTTAGTTTCTATTGTGCCAAGCAATCTTCTCTTCAGGTAGTAAAATGCAACTGGCAGTTGTAAAATAATTGTCCCAAAATAACAATAACTATACCATTGCATACCAAAGACCTCATTGTTTAGGAATGAAACAGTGACTCGAGCTCATAAATGCTAAAAAAATGTCCAAGTACCAAAGTGTAACTTGGAATCTAAATATCATTTACTTGACACCTTGCCAGGCATCACAATACAATAAAAAAGAAACCATGAAACATGGTTCTCAGATTTTCCATCAAAAGAAAAGATAGCTTCAAACTCCTCAAATGCCATAGGTCACTCACAGCTCCGTGCTAAGTTAAAGACTGTCATCCTGGGTCATTGTTTGGATCTGGAGTTCACACAAAGGCTCACATGTTGAAGGCTTGGCCTCCAGCATATGGTGAAGGAAAGTGGTGGACTCTTTAGGAAGGAGGTCTTTGTAGAAGGAAATTTGACCACTGTGGGCATGTCTTCGAAGGAGATACCGAGACCCCTGCCCCTTCTCAGCTCTCCTTTTTCTTTCTGGTTGCCGTGTCATAAATGGCTCACTCTGCAACATAATCCTACCATGGTACACTGCCTTGCCACAGCATTGGCAACAATGTACCAACTGACCATGGACTGAACCCTCGGGGAAGGTGAGCCAAAACAACCTCTCTTTCTTTCAAATTGAATGTCTTGGATACCTTCTAGGTCCTGCCTGGACCCCTTTCTCTGTACCTGAAAATGACCTATTACATCACTTGAGGAACACCAAAATTCTAAACATTAATGGGAGGTAATCAGCTACACTAGAAGTGAGAAACCTGAGGGTAAAGGACAGGACTTCTCAGTACAAGTGGAGAAAGTTTCCAGGGAAAATGAGATTCCAGGTATATGGAAACACATGCCCCAGGAAGTAAGTCCCAGCCTGTGAGAAGTGGTCTTACAAAAAGCATGAAGTACAAAGGCTTGTTTTATTGTTGTTATCGTTGTTTTGAGACAGGATCTCACTGTGCCCTTCAGGCTGGTCTTGAGCTCCCTTATGTAGCTGAGGCTAGCCTTAAACTCACAGCGATCCTCCTGCCTCAGCCTCCCAAGTGCTGGGATAACAAGTGTGTGTCACCACGCTCTGCTCAAAGGTTTGTCTTGGGATGCTACCTAAAAGTGAACCACAAGGAACGGACAACAAAAAAGAAAAGAATTGTCCAAAGGACATTAAAGGAAAGCAGCAGAGCCAGGAGAAGAGCACAGAAAAAAGGCAAAAACGTCCGTCAGCTTTCCGTCTAATTCACTCTTTACAAAGGCTGAAGATATATGTTTCTACCACCCAATTAAAATTATATAACTTCCCTGTGCAGAATCTTTTAATGATTATCTACTGCCTTGGGTTATAAAAATTAAAACAAGCACAAAAGTCAATTGTGATTCTATAATTTCTCAGCCCTAATTTTAAAGTTGAACAAGTTCTGAAATCCAGTTTCGTTATCCACATTTAGCAGCAAAACTTGATCTAAACTAACCTAAGTCTCTGTCTGCTTTGCCTTTGTTGAGTATGACTATTTGGTGTCAGAAATGTTAACAGGATTATCACAAGGTGCTGCCCTAGGCTCCTCTGGAAATGGTATAAGATATGTACAATAAAACCTAAGTATTAGATTTTGAAATCTTAAGAAGTCTAACTCCAAAATCAATCTGGATCAGAGATTGTGGGTTGGTACTTTCTTCTCATAAAAACCTTGGCACCCAGTGGCCAAGACATAGCCAAACTCACCACCATTTACCCAGCATGCTGGATGACAGACACAGTTAATCTTCCTCATTGTCTTGTTCTACAATTCTGCACTCCACTCCGACTTTACACAAGCTTTCCCCACTGCAAATATCTCTACCCTGTGTCTAACCCTGGAAAATGCCATGCACCTTTCTAACTCCATTTCAAAGGCTATCTCCTCTGTGTAGCTATCTCCAGCCCACCCTGTTCCCAGTTGTCTCCAGTGTCAGAAGCAAGGTTTGCTACTTGCTATTTTGTGCCCTGCACCCTGCCCAATACAGTACGCAGTGTAGCATGGATCACATTTATCATAATCACCTGTTTACAAGTCAATGTTCTTCCTCTGGTCTGCAGGCTCTGGACAGCAGTGTCCACCCTGCGGATCTCGCAGCTCAGCATCTGGCAGAATTCCTGCATTGGGAATGCTTGGTGAATCACAGTGGGCACTCAGTAAAGACTTTTCTCCTCTGTAGTCCTTTGCCAGCATGGACAAAGGCCCATTGTCCTGGTACCAGTGATGGATGAGTGCACAAATGAGGCCATTCATCAGGAGGCATAGACAACATTGATACATTTAGGGCCACAATTCTGGGATTTAAACATGGTTGGTAAACTGTAGATATCAGAAGGGCAGCGATACTGGCATAGAGCTTCGAGGATTACAGAGCACTTACATTTTTCTCACAATAACCTTGGATAGTAGATATTTCTATTGTGCTCCATTAACAGATGAAAAATGGGGACTCAGAGAAAGTGAGCATCAGTAGAAAAGGTCCAAAAGTTAGTTTTTAAAAAAGAGTTGGCCATATCAATAGAGCCAAAGACAAAACCACATGATCATCTCAATAGATGCAGAAAAAGCTTTTGATAAAGTCCAACATGTATTCATGTAAAAAACCCTAGAAAAAATAGGAATAGATGGCCTCTACCTCGATCTAATCAAAGCCATCTATGACAAACCAACAGCCAACATCATACTAAATGGACAAAAACTGAAAGCTTTCACTTTAAAGACAGGAACAAGACAAGGATGTCCACTGTCACCGCTACTATTCAACATAGTTCTGGAAGCATTAGCCAGAGCAATTAGACAACAGAGTGAAATAAAAGGAATACAAATAGGAAAGGAAGAAGTAAAGCTATCACTATTTGAAGATGACATGATTCTTTACATGGAAGACCCCAAAAACTCCACAAGAAGATTCCTTCAATTAATCGACAAATTCAACAGAGTAGCTGGATACAAAGTCAACACCTAAAAATCAATAGCATTCCGATACACAAACAACAAACAGACTGAGAGAGAAATTCAGGAAACCATACCTTTTACGATAGCATCCAAGAAATTGAAATATTTAGGAATCAATCTAACAAAAGAGGTAAAAGACCTATTCGATGAAAACTACAGTACTCTGAAAAAAGAGATCAAAGAGGATTTCAATAAATGGATAAACATTCCCTGCTCATGGTTAGGAAGAACCAACATTGTGAAAATGGCCATACTATCAAAATTGTTATACAGATGTAATGCAATTCCCATTAAACTACCATTAGCATACCTCACAGATCTAGAGAAAACATGTCTTAAGTTCATCTGGAATCAGAAAAGACCCAGAACAGCAAAAGCAATTCTGGGCCACAAGGACAAGTCAGGTGGAATCACAATCCCTGACCTGAAATTATACTACAAAGCTACTGTAATAAAATCAACCTGGTACTGGCTCAAAAACAGACCTGAAGATCAATGGAACAGGCTGGAAGATACAGCCACAACCACAAACACACTCAGCCACCTAATCTTTGACAAAGGGGCCAAACAAGCTCACTGGAAGAAAGATAGCCTCTTCAATAAATGGTGCTGGAGAAATTGGCTTGCCACTTGCCTAAGACTGAAAATAGACCCAAGTCTATCACCATGCACCAAACTCAAGTCAAAGTGGATCGTAGATCTCAATATTGAAACAGAAACACTAAACCTATTGGAAGAGAAAGTAGGTAAAAACCTTGAAGACATAGGAGTAGGCAGGGAGTTCATGAACAAAAATCAAGCTGCAAGGCAAACACTTCAAAGAATCAATAACTGGGATCTCATTTTACTGAAAAGTTTTTGCACATCTAAAGAAATCACCAGCAGAGTAAAAAGAAAACCCACAGATTGGGAAAAAATCCTAACTGGCTGTTCCTCGGACAAAGGCCTTCTATCTAGAGCATACAAAGAATTAAAAAACATGAACCTGTCCAAATTCAAAGACCCAATCCAGAAATGGGCATCTGAGATGAATACACACTTCTCAGATAAAGAAATACAAAGGGCAAGTAAATATATGAGAAAATGTTCCACATCTTAGTCATTCAAGAAATGCAAATGAAAACAACATTGAGATTTCATCTCACCCTAGTAAGATTGGCCAGCATCAAGAAATCATCCAATAACAAATGCTGGTGAGCCTGTGGAGAAATAGGAACTCTGCTGCACTGCTGGTGGGAATGCAGACTGGTGAAACCATTGTGGAGATCGGTTTGGAGATTACTCAGCAAACTAGGTCTAGAGGTCCCATTCAACCCAGCTATTCCCCTTCTGGTTATTTTCCCAGAAGATCTGAAAATGTCATATCACCGTGATATAATGTGCACCCATGTTTATAGCAGCACAATTTGTAATAGCTAAATCGTGGAAGCAACCCAAATGTCCATCCACAGAGGACTGGATTTAAAAACTGTGGCATTTTTACACAATGGAATATTATTCAGCTATGGAGAAGGATGGGCTTGGGGCTTTTGTAGGCAAATGGTCAGGGTTTGAGACCATACTCATGAATGAGGTAGATCAGATGTGCATGTGCAAACAGCATATTGTATCATTGGTGTGGGAGCCTGGAGGTGGGAATATAGATTGGGAGGTATGAAGGGAGACTACTCAAAAGTAGAGAGTGGTTGGGATGAAGGGAAGGAGAAGGTGAAGAGGGAGATAGCTGTGTAGGTATGTATATATGTGTAGGATGGCTGAAATGGTTGCACTATTGTCTCATGTAGTTTTGATGTAAGGAATAATTGATGATTAATTGTTTGATCAATCTTGTATGTCTATTTGTATTGTCCTGAGAATACACTTTGAAGTTATCAATGTGTGATACAACAACCATTGTTGATCCCCTGCCACCCTATCTGTAGTTCAGTTTTTGCACTGTTCTTGTGCTACTGTGTGTCTGTTTGTTGGTGTTTTGTTCTCTTACTTTTAAAATAAAAAAAATAAAAATAAAAAAGAGTTGGGCACAAAAGCAGATGGATGGGCAAGTACTTAGATTTGAAAGAAGAGTATTTTCAAATGACATATGCAAAACAGAGACATAAATTCATCAGAATAGGCTGCAACACTAAGGCAGGAGAGGTGGGAAAGGAGATTATTGTTCTACGTGTAGAAAGGTCCAGGGCTTTGATTGTGGAAGATAATAGTACAGCTGCTTCTAAAATAGCATTACCAAAACAACAGCAGGCTGAGGCCAAGGGCTCAATGGAATCACACAGCTGAAGTTGGTGGACTTGAAGTCTACTTCAGACTAAAAGCTGTGTATGATTATCAGAGAGAATTTAGAAAAACTAGAAACAAGTTGAAAGAAAAATTCTACTGAAGAACTTTTCTTGTATTGAGGATTGATCCCAGTGATGCTCCAACACGTCCTCAGTTCCTTTTGTAATTTATTTTATTTTTGTGGAAATGGAGTTTTCCTAAATTGCCCGGGTTGGACTTGAATTTGCAAACCTCCCTGCCTCAGTCTTCAGGATAGCTGGGATTTCAGACATGTACCACCCACACTTAGCTAAGAACATTTTTTTAAACCATTCTAAAGTGATATTATGTAAAAGTCAGTCTTGCAAGTATTTTCCACACACAGTTTTGTTTCAAAGGTATTTCTAAAAACATGAATGTTACCCTACCCATCCTGTCTTCATCCTAATCACTGGGTGGGAGTGATCATTTTATTGTACCTTCATTAACATTAGATATTATTATTTTTTTTAAATATCAGCTAAATGGATGGGGGAATTTTGAAAAAAGGAAATCACACTTCATTATTGTTTTAATTTACATTAATTGGATCACTTAGGGACACTACCATTTTCCATAGTTATTTACTAATATATTTACACACACACACACACACACACATGCACACACACACATATATATACACACATATATATGCTTATTTATGTCTTTTCTCCATTTTTACAGGAGTTTTGAGATTTTGTATTATTAAATGTTTATGAATTTTATACTTATTTAAAAGAATTACCCTTGCTTAAATTTCCCATCACTTTATCTCTAGTTTTGTTGACTGTTTCTTCATAGTGGTGAATTTTATTTTACTGTGTAAAAGTTTTAAATTTTTATGCAGCCACATCTATCAATCACACCCTTAGTATTTATTCCATCAACGCCAAGCTTAGCAAACCCTACCCCTCAAGAGGTTTCATAAATATTCACATCTATTTTCCTCTAGAATTTTTAGCAGGTTAAGTTTTTAAATTTTTAACTCTAATCCATCTGGAATTTATTTTGATGTTCCTAGTGAGGTAAGAAAGGTTCAAACTTCGTTTAAAAAAAAACACTTAACACATCACATATTTAGCTGATATTAGCATAAACCTTGACAGCCAAGTGGTACCCACATCAAAGGCCACGCATTTCTTAATAGCATGTAGTATTTCCCCTCTAATAGCACAGGCTACAGAATGCACAAACTTGCCAGTTACTGCTCCAAGTGAGTTTATCAGCATGCTGCACACCCAACATATGGTCTCTTTTTCATTATGAAGAAAAGTGAGTAATAAATAAGAACCGGGGCTCCCACCAATCATTAGCAAATCCTCCAAAGAAAATCAAGCACATATTGGAGTCTTGTCCCTAGTGGACTTGTGCAATTTCTCTGACTGAATCATTTAACCAAAGAAAACTTTCCCTTCTTCCAATTAAGTCTCTCCTTAAAAGTATGTGGTGACTCATTCAAAAGAGCAAAGGCAGAAGAAACCAGAATACACATGGTTGATTTCTCTCCACACTGGGGAAACATTCCTGCCTTTCCCTTCCTTCCAAACGAAATGTGACCACTCTGGCACTGCACTGAAAAAGATTTGTGGCTTATTGTCCTGATGGATGGCAGAGTAATGGAATAGCTCTGTGCTGTCTCCTGGAAAGGCAGGCCAACCAGGCATTGTGCTATTGATGGCTCACATTATAATGGAGAAATATTAGAGGGATATTTCAATAGCCACCCAGAGGAGAAACAGTAGCTGTAAGAATGCCACTGACTGCTTCCAAGGAGAGTAAAAGGGACATAAAAAAAACGAGGAGGGAGGGATGTCAGAAGCAGGTAGAAGGGTTTCAGGGAAAAGAAAGGTCCACTCAGAACACATGTTAATGCAAAACTGTTTGCTAGCCTTACTCTCTAGGGAAGGGTGGTAACCGTCCCCAGTAGGTGAATGCTAAGATTACATTATTAATTTATAAATTTATTGCATCTAGTCTGCTATTTAAATGACTTAAATTTTTGCTAGACTTTCTAGTTCATATCTCTAACTGACCTACATAATCTGACACATGCTGAAGTTACTATTTCAAAGGTGATGAAAGATGTGCACAGAAGTAAAGTGATGTAGAATAGACTATAATTGCACCTAAAGAAAATACTAAAATAGCGTCAGTCATCTATTGCTGCATAACAAATTAACTAAGAATTTAATGGCTGAAAGCAACAAACATTTATTATTCCATAATTTCAGGGGCTCAGGAAAACAGCTATGGCTTAGTTGGGTCCTCTGGCATGGATCTGTTAAGGAGATGTGACAAAGGCATGTGCCAGACCCACAGTCATCTTAAAACTCTGGTAAGAAACAGTCCACTGATAAATTCATGCACAAGATTTATATCCTCATGGATTATCAGACTAAGGCCTTCCTCACTCCTGTTTGATGTCTAAATGCCAGTTCAGAGCCCGGCAGCTGGCTTCACCAAAGTGAACAAGAAAGAAGGCCAGAGAGGAAGTACAAACAAGACAGAAGTCATGGTCTTTAAGAGATAAGAGTGCCGTATTTAGAATATAAAAAGTAGAACACCCAAAGCAGGCCAAGAGGACAATTTATACCTGCAAACATGTATATTAAAAAAGAAGATCTCAAGTCAGCAACCAAACTTCACAAATTAAGGAACTAGGAAAAATTATGAGGAAATCAAATATAAAATTGGCAGGTGGAAGTAAAAAGTAAAAACTGGAGCAGAGATAAATGGATTAGAGAATAGAGAAAAAAGAAAATGAAGAGGTTGTGCATCAAAGAGATTAACAAAATTAACAAACTTTTAGCTGGATTAACCAACATTTAAAAAGAGATGATTCAAATCAAGTGGAAGAAAAAGCATTTCAATTGATTTTCCACAAATAAGAAGGAATATAAGAGGATGCCACAGTTTTATATGAAAAATTCAACAATCTGGGCAAAATTAATAAGCCCCACAAAGACACAAACGAGACTGAATCATGGGGAAATAAAAAATTAGAACAGACCAATAACTAGTACTGAGGTTGAATTAGTAATTAATTCCCAACAGAGGGAAAGTTGGAGCTAGATTTTTTCACTAGTTTATTCTACTACAAGCATTTAAAGAATTATCAGCAATCTTCCCCAAACTCTTCCAGAAAACAAAAGAATAGAAATACTAGTAATCTTATTCTATAGGGCCAGCATTATCCTGATATTAAAGCCAAATAAAGAAACAACAAGGGGAAAAACCTATAGAACAATATTCCTGGAGAATATTGATTAAAAACTCCCCAGAATTCCACAACACATTAAAAGTACTAAGACCATGACCTAGTGAAATGCATCTTGGAATGCAAAAATAAGTCAGTGTACAAAATCAACCATTGTGAGTCAACATATTAACAACAGCACGTGGAAAAAAGCCACTGGATCCCTCAGTTAATTCAGAAAATGCATTCAACAAGATTTAATACATTTTCTAAGATAAAAGTCTCAACAAACTAGAAATAAAAGAAACTACCTTGATTTAATAAGGCCATATACGGTGAAAAGTTTTCAGCTAGAGATTAGGAATAAAACAAGTTGTGTTTTGTATAAAAACTTTAATCCAAAAAGGACATTAAGAAAACAATTCCATTTTCAATAGCATCAACGCATAAAATTCCTAGAAATGAAATTGACCAAGGAGGCAAAAGACCTGAATACTAAAACTACAAAACATTGCTGAAAGAAATTAAAGACACAAACAAATAGAAAGACATCTGTTTTCATGTAATGGGAGATGAAAAACAGTGAGATATTGCCTTAAATATTGGCTGTAAACCAAAGAACGAGCACAGAGAGCTCAGAAACCACTTCTCATATATATGGTCAGTGGTTTCAGCGAGGGCTCCAAGCCCATTAAATATGAAAGAACAATCTTTCCAATCAAAAGTGTTGGGAAAACTGGATATCCATACAACAGGAATGAATTTGGACTCTTACTTCATACAACATATTTTAAAAGATCATCTCAAAGTATATCCAAGACATAAATTTAAGTTATAAAACTCTTAGAAAAGAATTTTTTAAAACTTTGTAACATTGAACTGAGCAATGTTTTCTTACACATGCCATCAAAAATGTCTTAGGTACTTTTCTACTTACTGAGACAAAATACCTGATGCCCAAAGTTAAAGGAAGAAATGTTTATTTAGCTCACAGTTTGTAACGGTTCCAGTCCATAATTGCCTGGCTCCAAAACAGGGTGGTATGACAGACAAACACCACAGAGGAAAAGCAGTTCATGGTGGGCAGAAGGTAACAAAGCCAGCAAGAATGGACCACAGCTCTTTCTATGCCTTATATCTTATCCATGTAATTTAGTATGGGTAGCACTCCCACCCTTAATCCTAGCACCCTTGATCCCAGAGTTGCACCATGAATCAGTTCCAGCTTACCACATTCTAGACCCAGCCACCTCTGAAAAAGCCCCACCTATGACCGCATGAGGCTTTGAGGGGACATCTAGACCCAAGCCATAACAAAAGCATGGGCAACAAAAGCACAAATACACAACCTTTGCTAATCAAAATTTTAAAATTATCTGCATCAAAGTACATATTCAACAAAATGAGAAAAGGAAGATTATGGAATTGAAAAAAATTCAAATGATACATCTAATAAGTTGGAGTTTAGAATATATTAGAACTTGTAAACCTCAAAACAGTAACAAAACCATAAATAACCCAATTCAAAAATGATCAAAGAGCTTCAATAGACATTTCTCCAAAGACAACATCCAGATGACCAGCAAGCATATGAAAAAATGCTCAACACCGCTAATCCTTAGATAAATGCAAATCCAAACCATACAAGAGCTTACCTATCTTAGTATAACTATTATCAAAACAATAAAAGCACAATAAGGAGAAAATGACATGCATTAACAAGAATAGGAAGATATAGGCACATTTATTCACTTTTGGTGAAAATTCAAAACAGTTTGTTCACTTGGGAAAATAGTAGGTGGGTTCTAAAAAAGTAGAAATTTAATTATAAGACTATAAAAAACTACACTTCTGAGTGAAATAATTGAAAACAGAGCCTTAAGAGATTACTTGTACACCACGTCGACGGAAATGTTGCTCATAATAGCCAATATGTTGAAGCAACCTAAGTGTTCAGTAGCAGATGAATGGATAAACAAAATTTGATACATATGTCACTTATATAGCTGATTGTATATAATATATATAGAGACATATGAGATAGGTATATTTGTTTATATTATATATTGCAATATATAGTTATATAACTTAATGTGTTTATATTATATAATTTTATATAATATGTGCACAATGTAAAATTATTTAGCCTTAAAAAGGAAGGAAATTCTGACACATGGTACAACCCGGATAGATTTGGAGGATATTACACTAAGTGAAATAAGTAAGTCACAAAACAAATGCTGCATGATTTCACTTTTCTGAGGTGTCTAAAGTAGTTAGCTTTGTAGAAATGAAAAGTAAACTTGGAATTGCCAAGGACTGAAGGGAGAGGTACATCGTGAGTTATTGTTTAATAGATATAGAGTTTCAGTTTTTCAAGATGAAAAATTTGAAGATTATTTGCACAATGTAAATATAGTTAAAATTAGTGAACTGCATGTTAGAAATGGTTAAGGAGATAAGTGGTATGTTACATGCTTTTGACCACAGTTAAAAATATAGGACACTCAGTTATCTTTTAACATCAGACAAACAAGGAAGAGTTCTTCAGCATCAGTATGCCCCATGAAATGTTTGCAGATGACATGCAGTGTATGTCCCATGGCATATTTGAGGCATACTTACATTAAAAAATTATCGACTATTTACCAGAGATTAAAATTTAAGTGAGCCTCCTGTATTTTAGCTGGCAATCCTACACACAGCCAAATTCAGAAGTAAAATTTCATCATTTTGTGGAATCCCATTCACTGGAAGCAAGTCACTAGGTCCAGCCCCACTCAAAGACACATTACACAGAACATGAGTACCACAAGACCAACATCACTGAGACCCATTAGCAAAGCTGCCTGCCAAAGACAGAAAGAAATTAGTGAATATTTCCAACGTTTATATTTCTGTTCTCCCCAGTCAGTTTGCAAGCTTCTTAAGGGTAAAAAAAAAGAAAATACAATTGATCATACAGATTATAACTCTTTAGAGATAACTAAATGGGGGCTGATATAAGTAATTATTTGGGGCAACACATTTAAATAAACTAGTCCCTGGAAGCCCCAGCTTTATTGTTATCCTAGTCAAAGATCATACTACTGAGTGTCTTCCTCAGCCACAGCACAATACTATTTTTTGTTTGGCATATACCTGCTTATGAAAAAGCAAAATGATTCCAAAATATGTAAATTTGAATTGCTAAATGTCTGGCCCTCAAGTGTTTTTCTTCCTGGTCCAATTAGGTGAGAAAAAAAAACCTCTCCTACCCTGTTTTATCTCACTTTTCAATCAAAAGACAAATCTACAACCACAATGATTTCACTCTAGGAAAAAATCCCAAAAGAGGTGAGTTGAATTACATATCCTTTGCCTTTAGCATTTGATCTCGTCAGTCCTGGTTTGTATAGCGTGATGGGGAAGAGTCAACTGGATCTCTGACTTTTGAGCTTGTATTCTGCTGTAAGACTTAGTAAGTGCACAACCATGGAAAAGAACCTGACCTCTCTGAACTTCAGCACATTCATTCAGAAATGGTATTTGACTGAATGTGACAATACACATAAAGCATCTTTGCACATAAAGCATTTATTCAATATATCAACAAATATTTGAGAATTTACTATGTGCCAGTATACAATTGCCAGAAAGCTGGAGTCCAAGAATATTCTTGATAGAAATTATCACTGAGTAATCTGCAGATACCAAAGAATCTTTAACAAACTAAATTAGAATTCCTAAATTTACAGTAATTCATCATTTTAACAGTCAATCATAGCAACAACCAAAAACCACAACCAATTTAAGTCAGTGCTGATACTTCAAGGATGGAGAAATTTGTGCCTTCCAAGTTATGAGAATTTCAATTATTTGCATAAATTCTTTCTCTGAAAGAAATTTTTAAATTTTGTACCTAGACACTGAGGTAGAATAATGAGTTTGAGTTTTTAGTAAGCTAAAAACATTGCCATTTATAGTTTATGAAAAACAAATTTTGTAACCCTTCATAACTCATAGTTACTAATTAGTCCTTCATTATACATAAAAATGAAATTTTATGTAATTTTGCCTCTTCTGCCTATAAAAATGGAAGAAAATATGGTTTTTAGGGATCCATTTGCAGCTGATTAGGAAAATCATTCTACCCCACATAAAGACATGAATATAAATGATGTAATCATGAATATAAATAATTCTCAGGCTTAAGTAAGAACAGTAGATATGCAGCTTGTGACATTAGAACTGTTGTACTAATTTTGTCTTGCTGTTGTAACAAATTACCCAAAACTTAGTGGCTTGAAAGAACACAAATGTATTATCTTAGTAGCTGTTTTGGAGGTTGGAAATCTGACACAGTTTATACTGTGTTCCAATTAAGGTATTGGCAGGGCTGCCTTCCATTCCACAGGCTGTAGAGAAAAATCCTTTTCTAGCTCTTTCTAGCTTCCAAAAGCCACATACATTCCTTGGCTTGTGGTCCCGTTCTGAAGCTGAACGTCAGCAAGAGCAGGTGATTTCCTTCCCACACTCTGTCACTCTAACCTGCTCCTCTGTCTCCCTCTTCCACATTTAAGGCCCTGATTATATTGGGCCAAACCAGATAATTCAGAATAATCTTCTCATTTTAAGGTCATGTGAATGGCAACCCATATTCCATCTGCAATTTTAATTCCTCTTTGCCATGTAACACAGCATTTTCACAAATTCTGGGAATTAGGATTTAGACATCTCTGAGAGAACGTTATTCTCTCTACCATAACTGTGTTTTCTTCCGTATGTTTTGGTGAATACCAGTTCAATGAAATGACAGATGAGGAGTAGATTCCATGGGAAAATATGTTAAGGAAATGCTGTATATTATTTGTCATCTTGAAACTTTACAAGAAAGTTTTACAATAAAGGAGCTTGGCCAACTAATTTGATGGTGCAATTCATTTTCTCTTAGAAGCAACTGTTCATATCCAAGCAATTATTGTCCCATAGAATGTTATATTTTTAGACCTATAGGATTTCTGAATTCTAGCCTCAACTTACCATGAGCTCACTGTATGGCCCTTAGCCAGCCCTGCAGGCCTTCTATGAAATGAGGCTTAGGTGTTAACAGATCCACCCTTCTGTTTCTGAAAGGGACTAAAAGTTTCTCTCCAAACCCAAGCTTCTGTGAATCACAACAAAAATTTATCAGATATTACTTAGAAGGCAGGAAATGAGCTAGACTCTGGGATAAAATGATGCAAGAATCACTCCCTCTTGCCAAGTATCTTGTGCTCCAGGAAGGGACATACACATGAATACTAATCTATGATATGCCTGGTAGGTGCCCTAAAAGAAGGAGATGAAACATGAAGACAGAGTGCACAGACAGGGAGTTAACAGGGTCAGAGGTGGTGTGTGAATCAATGTGTGGGGTGTGTGGTGGCGGGGCAGTGATTCACCTGCAAAAGGAAAGCAAGAGTCTCCCTAGTTAAGTGAGAGGTGGGAAGGATTTTCAAGTATTAATTTCCAAATATATGTCAGAGAAAAGAGGACTCAAAGAAGAGTGCCGTTGTTAATACCTCAGAAACTGCACTTACAATATGTTTTCAGGGGACTTCACTGGGTCACTCAAGCCAAAAGACTAGATTCAGATATCCATAAGAAATCATCCTTTCCCATAATTTATATCCACTGGAAAACTTATTCCTGACCATATCACCAAGGACACTACTTCCAGACACCATCAAGGCCCTTTGGGAGAGAGATTGAAATAGTCATCCCATTCCAGGAATAGCATAGCCTTCTTTGGCAATAAAGAAGTAACATATGTGATTTATTCAGGATAAAAAATTATACTAACCCAAAGACTTTGCTTTACATGTCTTAAGGGCGTTTTCAAGTTTATTTTCAACAAAGACATATTATATATTTTCTCTGAGCCTTTTGTCAACAGTCGGACAAAGAGACCATGGGTGCTTTTGAAATTACTGTTGTCTCTTACACAACTAGACAAGAAAAGCATGAAGGTTGGATATTTGTGCATGAACAAGAAAATGGTAGCACACTTAACACTTTAATCTGAACACTTTTTTTAACCAATTTCATTTGGAGTTGTGGGATCTTAATGTAAAGCAGCCCATGTTTAGCTGTTATTGCTATTATTTCTAAAAACAGCAGAAAGGAATCAAAAGGGAAATAAGGAAATGTTTTCTTATATACAGAAAACTCAGCAAAAGAAATAAACTAGTGGACACACAATGACAATATTCACCCAAAGAGTTAGACCTTGAAAGAAGATCTCGTATATCTCCATGGCGATGAGGATCAAAACCAGATGGGGCAGAGGTTGGGCTAACAGTTGTAAAGCTGCTGTTTTGGTGACAAGTACTGTGTTAAACACTTTTCTTATTTCATGTTCAAGGCAATTATTTGCAGTAAACCAAAGTCCTATAAAGCTCTCCCTCCCACAAATTTCACTCAAGTTTATAAATGCAAATAGATTCAAACCAATATTAACACACTTGTAATGCAAATCCTGGAGATTCTATGTGCCGTCTCTACAGGATCTCTAGGATGCTAGAGGTATTTTATTGGTGTTCACAGCAAACTTTCTCAATCTCTGGGCACTCCACAAAGAGTTTCCATGAAAACCTTTGATGTTGGCGCCTCATTTTGGTCCCCTCTACTGACTTTTTCTGGGAGAAAACTGGTAATCTCACCAAACACCTGGTCTCTGGAGCTTCCAAGGATATCATTTCTTCAACTGTAAAACAGTTTTCAGCCATCTTGACTAAACTACAGCCACACTAAAGTCCAAGCAGAAATGTGGAGAACATCCTGGTCATGGTCATGTTACACTGACCATGTGTCTCACTTTATTACTATGTACCAAAAGTGAATCTTCAAGGCCACTATCAAAATATTCTCTTTAGCGTCTAGCCACCACCTCTTCCAGATTAAACACAGCTACAAGGCTGAAGTTAAAGGCCATTCTTGGACATAGACTCCATATAAGCCTTACCTTTTCTTCTAGTAAGACACCTGCAAATACTTCTGCCTTCCCATTCCCTGGGCCAAGGACTCTCACACCCACTGATTTCTAGCAGGACAGCCTATGAACTCACTAGATACTCGGTGATATCTCTGGATAACAACTTGGCACAAAAGACACTCCAGTTTCATAACAATCAATTAGGTGAACTTCACAAAATTTAATAGATTGATCCAGTTGCTAAAGGTTGGAGTTGAAATTGAGACCCCCTAGTTGCCTGACTCCAAGTCATATAATCTCCAGACCCCACCAACACAGTTTACATGGCGTGCCTGCAGGGACCCTTCAGTTTTGTCAAAATTCCAGATTTATTATCTTAGCTCTCGCAGTTGGGGCACCTCGGTTTCATCTCAGGGTTTAATAGAGATGCTCCATTTATAGTCTGAAGGTCGAAAATCCAAATACTCCATAAGGATTCTTATCCATTGCTTGCTTATTTGTATTTCACCAATTAAGTAGCATTATCCATGCATTAATATTCTTATATGCCCACCACCTTACAGTGCTTTTCACTTTCTCTGCTGGTTGTTGCATAGATGCTCTAAAACGTTGGAATTCATGTTATCACAGACCAGAGGCTTAAGCCTTGGTTATCTATAGATGCTGAAATCTTTTGGAGCTGGTCTGCAGAGCAAGATATCTACTACTCATAAGGAGAAAGCATGAAGATACCTCCCAGTTGACAGCAAAAACTGAAGTGATAAATTGATTTGGTTCATATCTCCCAAGAATGCAGGTAAAGTACCTGCAGTGATACATTGCAGTTAAGGGTTCAGCTTGGTGAAGGAAGTTGTTCTGGAAGAATACAATTCTTTATCATATATTTAAGCCTTGTTTTAAAAATGTGTACTTTCAAAATACTCAAACGTGTACTTTCAAAAGAGACACCACATTGCTTCTTTCCTATTGAGATTCTTTAAAGAGTAGAGGGAAATCTTTCAAATCTTATAAGCTAGCTTGCCTTTGTTTACCTCAGAAGACACAGCTTACTGAAAAGGAAATCTGCAGTTCACCAGTGCTGGGAAACACTTTTCTCTAGACCAAATTAAGGCTGATATAAGGAGAATCCTGGTAAGAAACCAAATGCCAGAAGCCAAGGAGACAAACCCTGGGGTTTTTAGACCATGCCTTCATCAAGATGAGCCCTCAGAAGCTTCTTTTCTGTGAAGAATGTCAGATAATACATGAAGAAAATACAGAATTAGAAAATCTTTTTGCAGCTACTGGTGAAATAATGATTAAGACAAGACTTGATCATTCTAAGAGCCTTGGGTGGAAACGTGGTACAGAACTGGAGGGTGACACGATGGCAAAGTAGCACCTATAGCCAAGCGGTGATCACAGGGTAAACTTAACATTTCTGGGCTGGGGCCAAGCTGCCACCACTACCCTACCCACTTCCTGAACTAATTTAACATGAAGGACATAACATTATCTATAAAGCATTCTGCCCAGTGTTTGCTCTGGATCTAATTAAGCATTTACATCTAATTATCAGTTCATGTAGGAGTTGGGAGGACAACTGATACTATAAGGAAGTAATTAGATGATTTAGAAAGTGGAAGTGTCTATAGGGCAATTAGCCACAGTTCCTCCACAAGCTTTAGCAATTACCAAAAACTGAACTGGGATAAATTAGAAGAGACTTGAGAGACGTAATAGTAGCCCAAATGTGGTATTGTTTGGATCATAGTTTACATGAGTCAATTGTGACCACTTGGAAGAAATTATTAATCGTATAAGATTTAAAAATTATTTTTTATGTTTTTCCAAGGTACTGTAGATTGAACTCAGGGCATTTACACTGAGCCACATCCCCAGAACCTTTTTTAATTTACTTCAAGACAAGATCTCACTAAGTTGCTCAGGCTGCCTTGAACTTGTGATCTTCCTGTCTCAGCTTCCCAGAGTGCTGGAATTACAGGTATGCTCCATCACACCAGACTTGTATGATCTTTATATAGGGAAGTGACATTTAATTTTTAAAGGTATATACTAAAGTATTTATGGGTAAAATGACATATCTATTATTTGCTTTAAGTTTGAGCACAAAACAAATATATACAACTAAATACAATAAAGTGTATATACAACAGGATTATGAGGGTCACCATGCTATATAATATTCTCTCTACTGTTTTACATTTATCATAATTATTCTGTTTTTAGTACATGTTTGCAGTGCACCATGTTAACATTTCTTGTGTGGATTTGGTGTGTGTACATAATGCACCTTAATTCATTCCTCTTCACCCCGTTTCCCTCCTCTCTCCCCCTCCTCCCTCCATTTCTGGATGCCTTTCCATTTGAGAGACCCATTTCCCTATTTCCTCTTCTCTATCTTTTATTTTGCTCCTTATTTATAATTTTGATTTCTCATATAAGAGAAACCATGTAATATTTAAGCTTGTGGGTCTGATTTACTTCACATAACATTAGGGTCTCAAGATGCACCCATTTTCCTGCAAAGGACTCAAGCTTGTGCTTCTTTAAGAGTAGCCGTTCTCCCTTGTGTGTAAATATCATGTAACTATTCTTAAAAGCATGAGCAGCTTCAGCAATGGAGGACAGGGAGCACAAAGGCTCCAAGAAAATGTCCATTCCCCTTGCTTTGAAAGTCCAAAAGTATTATCAGGGAATCCAGAACCCTGCTACTGTGAGGGCCCTCAACATCATCCAGTCACCTCTCCCTGATTTTATGGAGGAAAACTGCAACTCCAGAGAGACTAAGTGACTTTCTCCCGATCACACAGCTAGCAGGAGGTGGTCTAGGTGCAGAAATCTGATTTCTCGCCTGCATGTTCAGCTCCTTTTTCTGCATTCAGGCTTTCTGCAGCTCCTCAGCCTCTGAATTTTTCACCAAAGGGGAAGCTAAGCCAGTGCTCAGGAAGTTTTCACTGCCATCAGAAGTCCCAAGTCCGTGGCGTGGAATGTGCTACCCTCACTCTGCTTATACTTGCTGATTCAAGACAGGGCTAGGTGCAAGTATCTACTGACTAGGTAATGGTGCCCCAGGAGGTACACAGCATGTTACAGTGTGCACTTGAATGAGAACAAATAACTCCGGAAGCCCCACATGATTTTCCTCCTCCTAACGACAGAGTGGGGGTCAGAAAGGGCAATTGGACCCCTTTGTACCACTTAAAAACTGAAAGCCCCTGAGCTCACCTGATAGCCAACTTCTTTATCAGTCAAATGAAAATAGTAATGCAAGAGGGGATCCCTGCTTGTCACAAAGGATGGCACACAGGCCAAGTGGGTATTTAAAACTTCCATTTCTGTCCCTTTTGCCTTTTCCCAAATGATAATAATCAGCACACCATGAAAAACATCATAAACCACTGCATTATCTATTAGGCAACTGTTTAATAACTTCAGCTTTCCTGCCGTAAGAATTTGTGCAGATTTCTTCACATTTTCTCTGCCTAGAGAAACATTTGGTTATCAAAATATGTACCTCATATTAGCTCAGGAAACCAAAAGGGGGGGGGGATCTTCATTCTGTTGCTGCAATAAAGGTTTCCTTCTCTAGCGATAATCGACTCTGCATAATTAAAATCGCTCAGACTGCTGAACTCATTTTCAGACTGGAGGTTTCTTCCTGTAGCAACACTTACAAGTGAAGTTTCTACTGTGAATGAATTTAATCGTGAGTCTAATTACAATTTTAATGAATATCTCCAGCCCTGCATGTAAACTTGCACTCTAAGGCTTTGCTCTCTGCTATGGTGTTTTAAGATCTTTTTCATTTTTAATACAAAGGAATGTGTTTGGCAAAATGACCATGTAGAAAAAGAAATATGCTTTATGGCTCAGTTTGGTTTTGTTTTGAGGATCAAGTGAAAAAAATGGAAAAGGACTGTAATATAAAAAGCCTTTTCAGTTTGAGCATTTCTGCTTTAGTTTGTGATAAGTGTCCTGATTCCTGAAGAACTGGGGAGACACCTTGAAATGTTTGTGCTTTATTTGCAATTTAGCATATGTTACCTGGTCTCATAAAAATCCGAACACCACTTTTGGAAATTCAATGACACTGTATGAAAGAGGCATAAAAAAAAAAGAAAGTGTAAAAAATTCCTTCCTTGAAAACATATTTAAAAAAGAAAAACAAGCACAAAATTTAAAACAGCCAAACTAAGCCACTCAAGTAATCAAAGGTGTCTTTCTAAGAAAAAACAAATAAAACCTTATTTAATTAAGCCCAGCATTTTTTATAAGAGGAATATTAGAAAGCACCTTACCAATAGACAGTATTTGGTATAAAATTGTCATGTATTTGAGAACTACTTAGGGATATAATGTTTTTCTCTTTTTAACTGTGATGTTTCTAAACAAATACTATACATTCATTAAAGACAAATCAGCAAATATAGATAAAAGAATTTTTTTAAACATGACATTTATAATCTTACAGCCTAAAATTAATGTTGAAATTGTTGTATTTTCTTCCAGACTTTCATATGTGTGTATTATGTAAGTATATACATAATACACACATATGTATACACAATACACATGTACGTATAAAGGGTAATAAAAAATAAGATGAATTTTGAAAATAAATTTTCAAAAAAATGTATTTTAGTAAAAGACGTACTACCATTAATGCCCCAGAAAATACACCCACACACCCTGCAAATGCACTTATCCCTTCTTTATTGCCACTTCCTGAAGCAGTTCTGCAAGTCCTCTTTCAGGAGTGTCTGAACAAGATATGATCAAAGATAGTAAATAGAGCTGAACGATATCAAGTGGAAAGGCAGGCTCATGAAAACTTTGAAGTATGTCCCCACCCACTTTGTTCATCAACTCTGGCACCACGTGACTTCTAGCTCTCCCCAAGGCAGAATGAGCATGGAGGGGAAATGCGTGGAATGGATTAGGGACATCGAGGAAGCAACGGCGCAACTAAAGACACTTATAAAAGAAGACCCCAGGACGGCTTCAAAGTGGCAAGAACAAGAAGGGAAGTGTGTCTGAAGCAAGGCGGAGTGCTGTGGGGGCTTCAGTGTAGAAATTTTTTAAATGTAAACATTCACTGTATTTTTTATCATACTTCATGTATGTATTATAAGCGTGCACACATGCATCATATACCAAAATGGTGTTATACTTCATTTAGTGCTCTGTAATCTGTTTTTATCACTTAGTAGCATATTGTGAGCAGCTTTCTATGTTAATAAATTTTTGTGCACGATCCAGACTGCAAGAGCTGAAAGGCAAGCCCACTCTGAGCTCTCCGGGCAATTGATTACACTGCCATTTCTCTGGCTTCTCGGAGGCCAAAGGATGGGAGTCCTAGAGTTCCCTGCGTCAAGCCCCTTCTCCTTGCTCCTGCCCCTGAGGGTGCGTACGACGCCCCTCCTTTGCGTTGCCGTAGAACTGAACTGAGCTCTTGTTTGATCAGTCCAGGGAACGAAACAGAGACCCTACGGAGGGGAAGGAGGGAGCTGAACGCTCGCTGTAACGGCAGAGACTGAGAGTTAGGGGTTCCCACATCCATTTTTATTTCATGCTTTTAGCTGTTCTCTGAGGTTCATGTAAACAGCTTCGTTTTTATGGATGAGAAAAATAAAGGCACCAGGACCAGGGATAAGCCCACATCGCTGTATCCCACTTCCCGTTTGCCTGGAGAATGCTCGCCGGCAGCACTTGCATTCGCCATGTTTACCCCAAGGCAATTCGCGGGTGAGTCTTAAACTTAACCCGCTAAGTTTGTCCCCGAATATGTCACTTTTATTTTCTCATACCTCGCATAGATCTATAGTCTTATAGCCTTCCATCTTTAGTAATGATATTTCCATGTATAGACTATACTAATTCTCCCTCATTGAAAGTAAAATCAGTGCTGGCTGTGAGCTGCACTCATTTCTCTTTCTTTTTATTTTTTTCTGAAAATCACTGCAATGAAGATGCTGCCACTTCCCTGCTGAGAGGGCACTGTGCTCGGCAACACGGACCTCCAGCCCTGGATACCACCTCCGGTCACGGCCTCTGGATCCTCAGCGTCTCTGTGCCATGGTCACAACACGGATTCCTGGGGACCACACCTTTGGGTAACACTAGCTCCGACTAACAATCAGTCCATAGACTCTGACTCACCTGCCCGTACTGAAGCTGTTAGACTGGGAAAAAGACTTCTGGGTAATTTTTTCTAGAAACCCAAGACTTTTAACTGCAGGCATACAAAAATCCTGCTTTTTAGTGTCTTTGTATAACATGATTCCGTGCTGTTGAGAAAACTAATCTTTTTCAAATCCTCCCACTCCTCTCTCCTTGATATTGATGTTTGTTTGTTGTTTTGAGGGGGCCTTGGGGGTCTTTATCCCTTTTTGAGACAGGGTCTTGCTATGCAGTTCAGGCTAGGCTTGAGCTCACTCTGTAGCCCAGGCTGGTCTCAAACTCATGGTGATCCTCCTGCCTCAGCCTCCTGAGTGCTGGGATTACAGCCTGATATTTATGTTGATCTCCAATTTGTCCTCACCATTTCCCAACATAGTGTATGTGAGGGATTGTTCCAGAGCATGAAAGAAAGGCATGCAGACCACCCTAAGCCATGGGGAGGACTTGGAGAATTTCATCCCAGAACCATCTGTTCTTCCACAATCCTGAAAACGCACAAGATGGAAACAGAACTGAGGACTCAAACACAGGTCTATCTGGCTTCTATTGTTTGAGAAAGAAACAGCCTATTTCCATTTTAGACAATAAAAATGATCGCTTCTCAGCCTTTTGGCTAAGATCAAGTGTAGACAATAAAACTGAGAACAGAAATGAAAGATAGAAACACACACATTTTCAAAAAGAAATGTACTTATTGCTGAATCAGTTTGCTCTTCTGACAAAACCGTAAATTTTTGAAAAAGATGCTAGCCTTTCCTTCTGCATGAAATTTTGACTATTTGAAGAGTTAAAAATGAACCTAATAAAATAGGAAAATGAGTGAAATTATACTTTTCCTTCTAGAAAACTGAAGGAAAGCAAATAACACTAAGTGGTTGGATTTCAGTCCAGAGTATAGAAAACTTAGATGGAATTGAAAACTATATATCAGGACAAAATAACAAACATTAGTAGATTTGCAAATTTCCCAACAATTGACTATTCTAATCTATATATAGTGACACTGTAATGTATGTGGACAGTAAGAGAAACTGAGTAATTTATTTCAGCCATGGCTGCATAAAGCCAAGAGGCTTCAGGCAGAAACTGAACAGAGACCTATCAGGAGAGTTGGTCAGACAGTATAAATCCTTCAGTCATGAGGAATTGTACAATGGACTTACCTAAATCATTGCCATTATTTTTAGAAGTCAAATAGCAGCAGGGTCCCTAAATGCCTTTTATTTGAAGGACATTTTTCTACTTCCCTAGTCTTTCAATACAGGTTGAATCAGAGTTATAAAGAAAATTCCACCCAAATGAAATGCAGTACTTGCCAATAACTAGTATCAATTTAAGATCCAGATCCAGAAAAAAATTATACAACTTAAAATGCAGTCAGGGTAATGCTTCAAAAAGTGATAATGAGATTCCTCCAAGTTGGACCCGTTTCCCAGTTTGTATGGACAGCTGCTTTGCCAGGTGGTGCAATGTTGGATCACACAGGAGATCACAAAACTGTGCACATGAAAACAGTGGTCAAAAAGAGCCAGGCTTGGTGTCAGGAGAGTAAGATCTGCCCTTTTTCTCATTATGAGCTGGGTGACCTTGAATGAGTTCATTAACCTCTCTGAGCCTTGCAATCCTGCGCTATGCTTGAAACTAGGAAAACTGGGCCTTTCATGCCACACTCATCAAATTTAAAGGCCATACATATATCAACATATAAGCTACTGCTATTACTTTCAACTGTCACTATCCTGAGAACAATCCTAATGATTCTGGGAGCATTGACAATGGTTTTTCCCCATGCTTGGCAACCTTAAAATTATGCTAGAAAAATATTTTGAAATTTTAAAAGATCATACCGATTACATTTATGGTAGATTTAATACATCCTGGTGGGGGTAATTATCATTCATTGGCTGTTTACCATATGCCCGAACCTGAGCTCAGGGCTTTGAATGCATCATCTGCATTTTAATCCAGTTACAGTATATTGGGTGAGCGCCCAGCCCCATCCTTCTGAAGAGAGAACCTGGATTCAGGATGAATGGACTGCATTTCCAAGATCTTACGTAGAAGAGCAAGGACCCAATCAAGGGATCTGAATCTAGAAACAAATTCATTGCACTAACACTAGACTCCAGCATACAGGGCAAGAAAGAAACCCTCATGACAGGCCTGGAGAGTGTGGAAGGATACCTCTTCCGCAAACCATCAAGACCAGTACTACCATGTAAAGAAAAGGTTGCTTAAAGCAGAGAATCATTAAAATGATACATATATGCTTTCAATATTTTCTTTCATATGAAATATATGAATGTTCATTCATTTAATAAAACCAATCTTTGAAAGTTGTACGAGAAAAAAGCAGAGTTCTTGAAGTAGCTTTTTCTTGCAACATGTACATCATTTATGTCAGAACATAGGTGGTCACTAATTCAAAAACAAAGCTCTACCCAGATAACTGTGACTTCTGAAGGGAAAGGTTTGGGCTCTGGATTCAGTATCATATTTCCCCTTGCTTGTCTACTTTACATTTTGATTTACCTGTTTCTGTCATGGCCCAAATGATTTCTCACCAATGGTCAATGTACACTCCAATAAATAAAACCAATGAATCATTGTTGTATATCAACTTTCCATAAATCATGGGAAACTCCAATTTGTCTGAGATCAGTTACTAAACCTTATGTTATCAATTATTGTGTGGTAGTTGAGAATTTCTCAAAAGTTGGAAACCTCGGGCAATTTTGCCTTTTCTAAGATTTGGTGAAGGTTGAACTGGGAATTTCATTCCCCACTAAGTGTTCCCTACAAAAGAACTTTACTGCTAACAATTCATACTGATTGCATAGAACTTATATATCTTTGTCTTCTATTTTTCCTAAGATGAAACTCCAAAATTATTTTTTAAAACATTTTGTAGCCCTTGATCCATAACTTGGAACAAAGAAGTTGCATTCTGTTATAAAAACCTGGCATTTATTTAAATTACTTTTTTGCATTATTCATAACTGAAACCTGAAGAAGCATTATTTTAGACTGAGACTAAAAACCCTAAGAGGTTTTTTTGCCAGAAATCAAAGCAAGAGAAATTTTGCTCCACAACTAGAAACTTTATATTACATCTATACATGCCATGCACATACTATATAATAAAGCAATTTTCATTAAATATCTGTACAATATAGGATGCATACTGATATTTTCTATTCTATTTTATCTCATGCTATTTCGTTTTTAAAATTCTTTTTCCAGGTCTGGGGCTATAGCTCAATGGCACAGCGCCTGCTTAGAAAGCATGAGGTCCTAAGTTCAGTTCCCAGTACCAAAAAAAAAAAAATCCTTTTCCCAACTCAGGAAATTCATTCCATGATGTCACAGAGTCAAAACCCACAATTTAAAAAACATGGGTAAAGGAGACATACGCTTTACAGATATCCATTTTCTTCAAGTGTGTCTTCATAGAATGTGAATATCATGAGGGAGAAATCATTTTGTGCAATAATTTAGAGTCTGTCCATCTTTATTTTTGCAAGTGGTACTTGTTTTGTCAGATCAAATAATTTATATCTCTGAAATTTTGGAGACTTTTTTTTCACCAATAATAAAAATGCAAAATTTGGAATCACATATGCCTATGCCTATGCTTTGCTATAGGTAGCCACCTACAGCAAAAACCTTTGCCTAGGTTTTGTGTATACTGACAGCTCACACTTCACCTTTGGTACCACACCTTTCTGAAAAATGCCTTATAATTTAGAACAATCTCAGATCATTTGGAAAGTTATTTTTAATCAAATTTTCTCTATTGATGAGTGACTTTTATATCCCCGGCCCTAACTTCTCAGTATGTTTTTAGGCAGCATATTGGTCAGTAAGTAATTTCTGACCACCAAGTTCCAGTGTCTTGGTACCATAGCTTTTTCATATATACAAGTGATACAGCAATTGTTGCAAAGCTTTTAGAGCCGCCAGTCATGTGGCATAGTTTCAATACTCTTTCTGTAACTGTCGGTCCACTGATTGGCATTCTGTGCATTCTTTCTTGCACGAAACACATCAATAATGCATCACCTCTGATCGCTAGTCTCAGTGTTTTTAAAGTGGAACAAGAATTTAAAGATACTTAGAAATCTACATGATTACAAAACCTTTTTGCACAATTACAATTTTCCCCAAAACTCTTACAATTAGCTTGCACACCAAATTTGACTGTGGTTCTTTTTCTTAGCAACATTGCTTTCTGCCCAAATTATTCAACTAAGCTTTTATAGGAACAACCCTCTTTATCTTTTCATCCATGATTTGTTGGTTGGTGTAACCTTTAGCTATATTGTATAGTTATAATAACAAGTGGAAATTGTGTACATGAAATGGGAAAAAATATAACTGATTCTTGATATATATACATCTCAGGTGCAAATGGGTGTGGTTACCGCAAGGCAACTGGCTAGGACTACTGAGTGTGGTTTACTGGAGAGATGAAAGACACTGGAAAATCTGGGAGCAGGTTAAAATGAGATGAATTAAGAGAGCATGTCCTGTCCTATAACCGAGATTACAGACAAAGCAAGGAGGGGCACAGTTAGAAACTATCACAGCCCGGGGTCTCGAGAAAGCAGAGCTCAAGGCAAGCATTAAAATGCTATTATGTGCTTTATTTAAGTGGCAACCAGGGTGCTGAAGTTTAAGAAAAAGGAGACACACGGTAAGGAAAGATACTCAATACCACAATACATACAACTGTGCACTTCACAAGGAACCACAAAGAGATGCAGGTGGCTGCTCAAGAGCCCTGTTTACCCACCACACAAGACAGTTCCGCAAAGTTTGCCAAGAGAAACTGCATTTTAGTGCAACCCAAAAGGGAACAAGAAGAGTTGAAAATCATGACCATAGCTCTGCTCTCCCACCTCCTGTTTCCCATTGGTAAAGGGTCGTCCTTCAGCGAGTACTTGCCCATATTTTTCAGTTATATCTTTCAGCCCCTCCCCAGCTGATCAAGGATCCGGATCTTATTCTCCACAGGGGTAATTTTGAGGCCCAGTCTTAAAAGCTTGGAAATGTAGGGGCTTGGCTGAAGAGTCACTAGGGCAGTGCAAATTTAGAGCTCTAATATAGATACCAACCAGGTCAGGGAATTCACAAAGATGCCAGGAGAGATGGTGATGGTGTTATCCAGAAAGGACACAGCAGCATTCAAAAGAAGAAAGATGCTGAAAAATCCAAGAACATGTGCAAGTCTTATGCCCTGCACAGAATGCCTAACAAAGAGTGTGATATAGTTCAGATGGGATTGTCCTTCAAAGTGTCAATGCCCTGGTCTCCATGGTAAAAGTGGTTGAATTTTTAAAATATATGAGCCTTTCCTGTTGCCTTCTGCCCATAAGAGGAACAATCTACCCCACCTCAGGCTCCTCTGCATTGCCTACCTGAGGCCCAAAGCAATGGGTCCACCTAACTGTGAACTGGAACCTCCAAAATTATGGGCAAAATAAATCTTTTTATTTATAACTTGATTATTTTGGGTATTTCTTTACAAGAAGGGAAAGTTGACTCACAGGGAAAGCTTTTGGGCTCTAAAGCCACATATGGGGAGCAAAGGACATTCTGAGAAGAAGGAATGGTGACTTTTAAAGGACTCAGTGGAAGATACCACCACTCCCATGTTCACTGACACAGTATTCACAAGATAGGGAAATGACCCAAATGCCCACTGCCTGATGAATGGATGAAGAAAGTGTGATCTATATAAAAATTGGAATATTTTCTACCCTTTAAAAAGAGAGAGATTCTGCTGTTTGCAATAGTGGGGATGAACCTGATGGTCATTTTGTTATGTGAACTTTTCCAAACACAAAAGAACAAATACTGCATGATTCCTTCACAGGAGGTACATAACAGTCAAATTCATAGAAGTAGACAGCAGAACAGCAGTTCTGGGGGTTAAGGGAAAGAGAAAATAGAGAGTTGTTCCTCAGTGAGCGTAAGGTTTCAGTTATGCAAGATGAGTAAGTTTTAGATATCTAGTGTACAGTGTAGCACTCATGTTAGTCTGTTTACTGTTCCTACAAACAAAATAATACAGACGGGGTAAGTTATGAAGAACTTTATTTTGGCTTATTGTTCCGGTCTAAAGTTGAAGAGCTGCATCTCATAATGGCCTTCTTGCACACAGAGTCCTGATATAGCACAGGGGATCACATGACCAGACACAGGGTAGATATCAGTGTTGTGGGCTTTCTCTCTTCTTATAAAGCCACAAGCATTGACTTGTAAGGGCTCCACCCTGATTATCTTACCTAATCCAAATCATCTCCCAAATGCCCCACTTGGATTAAGTTTCCACTCTTCAGTCTCTCACAATGGGGGTTAAGTATCAGCATATGAGAGAACAAACCACATTCATATAAGTACCCATTGTTTATATGAAAATATTTTGCTCTTCAAAATATGTGAAAATTTAGAATTCATGGTAAGTGCTCTTATCACAAACAAAAAGAAAGAAGGAAGTTGTCGGAGGCTATGGACATGTGTATTACCTGGACTGTAGCAATGGTAACGTAGATATATGCATATGTCCAAATGCATCTAAATAAACATTGCATATACAAAATTATTTGCACAGCAGTAATGCTTCAGGAAAGCTTTCACGAAGAAAAATTCACTGGGAGGGAAGAGTGTGGCTTTTTCAGCAGAGTGCAAACAGCAACATGGGGGTGGGGTAGGGGTGTCTGACGGTATGATAGGAGAGAGTCCTTCACTGTCTTGTACACACACCCAGACCAGATGAGCACAAAGGTATCTGGATTCCTAATTCCAGCCCACAGCACTCCTTATCCACTGGAAAATATCCTCCTTGTGAGAGAGGAGCTTAAGGAAAAGGTGGAATCCAGACAAGGCTTAGAGAAAATAAAACTGCTCATTTCTTCCAAATAATGCAGCCTACATATTTCACAGAATTAATGTTGACAGAATTCACAGAGTTTAGGGGGAAGCAGGAACCACAGTGCACGTGATTTCTCCCAGCCATTTCAAAGCTTGCAATTTCTCTGCCATTGGTAACCTACCATGGAGAATTCATTTCATGCCTGTCTACTCTGGTAAAACCTTGGAATGAATTGAATTGTTACAAAAAGGTGAAAATTAGGAATGCCAAGAGTCATTTGATGCAGCTAATTAAGAGTCCGTCATCTCTGCAGCTTCGCACACGTTCTTGACTTCTTTACCTGTAAACTTAGTATCGGAGTTTGTGTCTAAGAAAAAGCATTGTGACAAGCCCCCTGTGCCTGTTGCCAAGGAGAAGGTTTTATCTCTTTACACTGAGTCACTGGAGAAAAATATTCATTTGCAAGTGATCTTCTTAATATTGTTATTATTTTGATCGCACTAAAAACTTCTGAGCTAAAATGGGCAATTATGTGCTTGGTGTAGAAGATTGGGAAATGAATGAAATGTGTAAGCCCCTTCCCCTGGCTTCCACTACCAAAAAAATAAAAACCTCTACTCCTTACCTGGATTTCTAAACTTCTCCCTGGCCTCACTTCCTCTCATGCTTCCATCATTCCCCTCAACACCATGGCTGCCTCTCTATCCTCAAACACATTATGCTTGCTTCCACTTCACATCCTTACTTAGAATTTGTGCCCACTCCACACCCACTCCCAGCTCTTCACATTCCTGGGTTCCTTGACTTTCACATATCAGCTCCAAAGTCACCTTGTCAGTGAGTGTTCCCCTAGCCCATGTTCATCCATAAGGATGCTTCTAGGAACAAGTAACAAACAAGACATAATCCAGTTAGAAACAGTAAAGCAAAGTGTCAGTAACTCATCCACCAGAAGGAACAGAGACAAGACAGTTCTGAGGATGGCTAATTCCATAGCCTTAGGACATTATCTTTGATAAAGATCTCGGTTTATCCAACGTTCTACTCTATCATATTTAGCAGATCAACAACTTCCTCTTAATGACCACAGGTGACAGCAACTGCTCCAGATTTCATGGGAGGACACCACCATGATCCGTGAAAAAGAAAGCCATTTCCTTCCTGGAAGGCTTTCTATTAGCAAGGAAAAACTTCACAAGAAGGTATCTAACTGGCAATTCTCTGATCTCACTGGTCATGCTGTGATGTACCTAAACTAAACACTGGCAGACAAAAAAGACACCGGCAAAATGGAGGCTGGTGAGAAAATGGCAAAAAGTCACATTCCCTAAGCTGGCTAGAGGTTGAGTCCCCCAAAACTAATCTAAGCTCTGCCCATCTAAGCCGAGCCTGAGGAAAGAATGGCTTTTAAAAGATGAATACAAGCAGCACCCATGACATCCAATCCCAAACCACTCCAGTTGTTCTCCACCATGATGGCCAATTTAATCGCTGCCCAGAACTAAGTGTAGCCTCATATTTTCTTGTTCATTTCTTTGCTCATTGCCTGATGCCCCCCATTGCAAACGTGACCTCTGTGACAGCAATGATCTTGCCCATTGCTTCACAAGGGCATTTCCCAGCACCAGAATATTGCCTGCTCACGATGAGCACCCAGAGAGTGCTGCTGAATGAATCCTTGCAAGATGTGCCTGCCCATCAACATGCCCATTTTGAAATGATACCCTTTGTGACAGCCTGATGCTGGACCTGACAAGCGAGAAGCTCCGCAAAGACTAAACTATCACTTCAATGACCATAAGCTCGGAAGATGGGCACTGAGCTTATGAATGCATCTCTCATGATGTCAGTAAACCTGGGAATTCAAAACAATGCAACACTGTTCTCCCCAAATTTTCTTCTTCTTTAGTGCTTTCTGATTCCATGATAATAGTATATTACTCAACCAGACAGAACTCTTCCCCAAGGCAGAACTTACAGGATCTTCTCATTCTGCCTTCTTCTTGATTCTCCTTGATCTTCACTCAAGTCCTGAGGATCTCAAAAATCTACCCCCTCCTCTCAATTTCCACTGTTACCATTTCAGTGAAGTTGCATAACTCTAATCTCCTTGTCAACTAAAATGTTCAGTGAAATTTTGACTTAGAGCTCTTTATTTTCCAGGACCTTGCACTAAAACACAGCTATCAGAAGAGGGTCAGATTCATTATTATTTTGCATTACCATCACATCAAGAATATTTCTGCTTTCTCTTTCCTCAGTAAGGTTGGTTACATTTGAGAGAAAAGGGAGGGAGAAAAGGCAGTTTAAGCTTTTACTTTAAATGGCTGTTTCTTAACAGTGGAAGAAAGCTAGTGCATAACTCAGGGTTTTTATCTTGGTACTCAGCCAGTTGTACAGAGTCCAATCTCATAAAAATCCATCAATATATAAAATAAATGAAACAAAGATAGCCCAGCATCTTTTATGATTCTGGGATGTTAGCCATGGTGAACTTTTTTCTTTCAAACACATATCATAATTGTTGAGGTGACGTTACAGAAAATTTATAGTCAACATGTGAAGCCTTCCTTTGTCCCTTGATTTAAAAAAAAAAACCATCTTTCCTCTGAATTCTCAAAATACTTTATATGGCACATTTATCCTCACCCCTCTAACATGTGTTACCTCTGACCTTATTTTACATGCCCTGCTCACCTGGTGAACTTATGAAGGCAGAATTTGAATGTATTAGAGAAACTTAACTCATTGGAGTTGTTTACACAAAATAATCATTCTCTTTCCCAGTCATTACTTTCAACCATACCCTGCTGAATGGCTCTCTTCCATCCCCTGGTGACACTTGTACATAATACATAGCTTCATGGGTTGCTTTCACGTATTAAAAATCCTTTCTGTTTTAAAACTTCCACTTCATCTGTGATACAAAGTTAACCTTCTCTGTCTCATGGGCTGGATATAGGATTTGAGAAAATCTGAATGCGAATGAATTTGGTCGAGTTTGTCACTCTCTCCTCCAAGATAGGTTCTTGAGCTCCTCAACAGTTGAGAATCCAAAGGAAGAGTGGAAGAGCAGAAAGTGAGCAAATGTGTCCTTACTCAAACAGATGTTGAGTGCTCTCCTTACATTTGCTAATCGGAGCCACCCTCCCCTTTCTTTATGAGGTGGGTGTCAAAATGTGAACTCCCCTAAGTGGCTGCTTCCAGGGTCCTGTGTAATCCTCCTTAACCACAGACCCCTTCCTGGGGAAACCTCAGAGGACCTCTTTTTTACCTCCCATCCTGTTCCCCCGGGTTACTCCGCTTAGTAAACACCATGAGTTGGGCCTGTGGCATCCCTCTAACCTTCAGGAAAACCACAATTTTGGACATACCAAATGAAGAGAGTGCTGCGTGCCTGATGATCCATCTGGCCTAAGCTTTGCCAACTCACTGCCATTCCCCTTTTCCTACTCAAAAGGTAGACACCCTACTTAAACAGAGATCACCACCGCTTCTTGTGACTGGCGCCAATCTTCCAAGGGACTCTCTTTCGGCACTATTGTTTGACTTTGAGAGGAGAAGGGATGAGGTGTTCACTTCTCTCCTTACTACCCCACAGCACAACTCCAAAGGCTGTCACCCTTTTTTTCCATGGTCCTCTCCCCTGTAGACAAGGCAACAGAGAAACGAGTGATTATGACAAGGATCCTCTTGCCACTTTGGGGAAATATTAGTCGCTTTCCTTAGATGGGGAGAAACCCTGTTTCTTTGTTCTGTATTCTAGATTCTCTCTCTACCTTGTAGCCAGAGGAAGAATCACCACAAACATGGAGTTTAAAACAACATACACCCATTGTCTCACAGTTTCCACAGATTGGGACTCCAGGCACAACTGAGCATGGCTCTCTGGTCAGGATCTTGAAAAGGTACAATTGAGAAGTCACCAAGGTACATTCCTGTGTAGAGTCTTGACTAAAGAAAGGATCTGCTTCCAGACACACTTGGGTTGTTCACAGAGTTCATTTCCTTAAAGATATATCAGGGAGGCCCATGTTTTCTTACTTGGTATCAGCTCTTAGTGCCTAGAGATGCTCAAAGCCAGTGGAAGTGTCTGTCATCCCGCCTGCTAGGGCAGAGTCTTGTGGAATGCACCTCAATGGTGGCAATGGCTAACACCTTCCTCTGCCATGTTCTTTTGGCTAGAAGCAAGTCACAGATCCCTTGTTCACTTAAGAGGAAGGAATACACAGGGGCACACTTAGTGAAGGCCACTTTAGAGTATGTCTATCACATACAGATTTCTTTTCTCCTTCCCTTCCTGTGTTCCTTTCTCCTACATGTAAATCACATACATCAAATTATTATAACAAATCCCTTATCTTTCTCACCACTGGAGACTTGGTGGCTTAAGCACCAGACCTTTATCTCTCACAGTTCTGGAGGCTGAAGGTTTGAGGTTGGGTTTTCAGCATGATCAGGTTCCAGTGAGGGCCTTTTCCTCTTCCCGGTTTCTAGATGGTGATCATTTCATTATATCATCACATGGTAGACAATAGAGAAGGAAACAAGCTCTTATGCCTCATGTTCTATGGGCAGTAATCCTATTCATGAGGTCTCCTCCTTTAGGAACTAGTTACTTCTGTAAAGCCCAACCTCCTAATGGCATCACAGTGGGAATTAGGATCCCAGCATAGGAATTTGGGGGAGATACAAACATTCATTACCTCTGTCCTCAAAAAGCTCACATGCTAGAAGAGACAGTTCTGTAAACCACTGAACTATAGCTATACTAAATGCCGTATGGTTGTACACAACACCAGACCCAAACTACTAGCCCTAACTTCACATGAAAGCCAGAAATTTATACAAGAGAGGTGTTGTCATTTGCATAGGCTTTTGAAAGAAGATAAGCAGGAGGCCACACTCATTTAGACAAGTGTTTTATGTGTATCCAACTTTTAGCAAATATGAGTTGAACAAAAGGCTGAAGAATGTGAACAGAGAAGTAGTTTTCTAAATGGATAGAGTAAACACAGGAAAACACCTGACATCACAGAAATACTAACATAAAAGTTAGTGCATGGTCATGTATCACATGGGCCTGCTCAACTTGAAAATCTTCAAAAATCAGCCTAAAAAAAAAATAAGTCTTTGTTCCAGGACTAAGGAGCAGATTAGGCAGCCAGAGAAGAAAAGACAGAGGACTGTGGTCTCAGAGTCAAGAACAGGTAATGGAAAGCAGCTCAGGATAAGAGAAGAGCTGAAGCAAGCAAGAGAACAGAGCTGTCTGGAGGCTACATTAGATCGTCCTGGACCAGTATTAAAAGAAAAATAAAAGGAAAATCATGAAGAAAGTAATATGGAGCGAGTTTTGAGAAGTGGAATCAGGAAGTCGCTGGGGAAGCCAGATGTTATGGTTTGTACACAGATGTCCCTCCAAAGCCTCACGTGGTCATAGCTAGGGCTTTTCCAAGGTGGTTGGATCTAGGATGGGTACTTCTGGGATCAGGAATACGATGCTGGGATTGATTCATGGTGCGATACTGGGATTAAGGCTGCTCCTCCCTGGGTGTCAGTGTTACCCACCCTAAGGATGAGTAGCCTGAAGAAGGTATAAGGGACAGAAAGAGGACCATTTCTTGTCACTTGTAGCTTATGGCCTTGATTCCTTCTGCTTTTTGGCTGCCATGAACTGTTTCTCCTCTGTGATGCCCCTCTGCCAAGCCACTCTATGTTGGAGCCAGCCAATTAAAAGCTGAAACTTCTACAAACTATGAGCTAAATAAACACTTCCTCCTTCAACTTTGGGGGTTGAGTATTTTGTCTCAGCAATGAGAACAGTAACTAAAACACAGAATTTATACACACCTCAAATTAATTCCTTGGATCGGGAACTTTGGTAAGCTCCACTCTAAACCACAGGCACCTTGAACAACAAAAAGAACAAGATAATTACATTGAGGCCAAAGATTCATATCAGGAAGTTAGGACATTTGGTTACAAACACTTTGACTAAGTATTATATACACTCTTTTCTTCACCTTCCATCCGCTGTGTAGCTTCTATTCTTTCTCTGCAAAGAAATTTCTACCACTTTGTAAAAAATCAGTACTCCTTCCTCATCAAAGCTCCAGCTTACCCTGCCTCTGCACTGCTACCTGAACCTGTGTGGGTCAAATTGCAATTTCTAAGAGTCAAATAAAGTCCTTTTTACCTTTACAGTTTCTGAGTTTGACTTGATTGATGCCAGTGAAATGCAGATAGTCATCCACTTCCAAAATTTCTACTTTCGGGCAACTTGCATTTTCATGCATCACATACTGACACTGTCAAGTGACTAGCATCTACCAAAGAGAGACTTTGCAACAAATAAACATTTCAAACTAGTTACTAGTAGCACCTTCCACATTTTTTCCTTTAAATTATGTCCAACGGATTGAATCTAGATCCTTCCCCACATTTAGTAAGTGCTCTACCACCTAGTTACACCCCCAGTCCCCACGTTCTTTGTGCATAAATATGAATATAGTACTTCAAGGTCTTCAAATAGTGCTCAGAGGGGCACAGCAGTACTTCTGGGATCCTTGTCTCTCCCCATCTTCATTTTAATCCAGGTTTATGTTTTTGTAGAATAGGTCCCGAGAAGATCATATTCAAGGAGAGTCATGCCTTCCAATTTTTTTCACTGCTTCATTACATTTCCCTTATTTTTAATACATATGAGAAGAAATTAGAAAAACTTCCTTCACACCAGTGATAGGAAGCTAAGTAGAACATATTGCAATCAAAATTAAGATAGAAATCTTTAAGCACATTTAAAGCAACAAAGCTTCATTTTAATTCAATGTTTAATAAACATAGCATGGTTCAATCACACATGATTAGTTGTGCAGGAAAAGAATTCGAAGACAATTATATACAGACTACTATTAGTAACATATGATTGAAGATTTTGACTAAAAGTCAAGAAATAATTATAGGGATTTCATAGTGTCTGGGATGGAGCTTCCATCACCTCATGAATATCTGTATCTTTCAGACATTTGAGAGCAGGACGTTCACTGTTTTAGGGACCTGCATGTATACAAACAGAATTTCTCCAATAGCAAGAGGGTTTTCATTAAAAAAAAAAAAAAGAAAAGATGAACTGGTAAGTACTTCCCAGGTATTGCATCCTTAATTTTTTCTTTTCAATATACATAACATACAACATATCCTTTATTTTGATTTTATATTTGTAACCTATATCCATCTTATCTGAATTTAGTTTCAATCTAAATCTGTCATCTTTGTTTCTAATTCTGGCTTTTGTTTTCACTAAGGAGTTTAACCATTTTTTTCATGCTATAACAAATTAAGATGCAACCTGGGCATTTGAAATGACACCAAATGTCAGGGAAGAAGAAAAAAATAGATACACTCATCCTTTGACATCCAGGGAATTGGCCCAGGATGGACCAAAATCCAGAGAGGCCCAAGTCCATTATATAAAATGACTTAGTGCTTTCGTGTAAACTACACATATCCTTCCTTATATGTTAAGTTGTTCCTAGATTACTTGTTATACCTAATGCAATGTAAATGCTATGCAAATGTTCTGCGTTGTTTAGGGAATAAAAACAAGGAGAAAGTCTGTACACATTCAATACAGATACAATAGTTCCCTGATATTTTCAATTCCTGGCAGGTTGAACTCAAGAATGCAGAACCTGTGGATGTGGAGGACCATACAAGTGTGAGACTCCTAACATCAGAGCAATTACATTATTCAAAAGACTTAGGAGAGGCTGAAATCAGTAAGTTCAACTTACTCTTTTGGGATGGTAATTTTAGTCTTTACACATTCAGCGTGTTAGGCAGGCTTAGGGGGAGCAAGACTGGTAGAAACACCTGCAGACCAACAATTATTGAGTTTTGTTAAATGATAAATATGAATCCTTCTTACTACGTGGTGTCCATTGAAGAACACCATTTAAATCAAAAGAGAAACCTTTTGAAAATCATGACAAATATTACCTAGCCTGATCCTGCTCAGTTTTCCTATCTCTTTTAGCTCAGATCACTCAAAGCACCATCCAAATAGGACAGTTTGAACTTTCCATCACTTTTCTTCTACTATTTCCTGGGACTAAGGCTTATAAGGGAGGGCTGTGGTTTGTAACAGAGAAAGAGCTCCCAGCTCTCTGAACATAGTAGGCAATACAGGGGTCGATCTTTACAGGGCAAGGGAGGTCATACACAGTGGACCCGGAGACAGCACATGCACTGTGACTGACCCCTGAGGCTGCTGTGAAGGGAACGATGTGGGCTTTCTGAATTAGGCACAGCCTCCTCCAACTATATCTGATGTTGGCCTATTTAACCCCTTCCAACCTCAGGCTCTTCATCTGGAACAAAGTTGTCATAAGAAGACTTGTTCTTATTGAAAGGGACAATAAAAACTAGGGCTTGGGGTCCTATGTGTCCAGATGCATAGGTCATGTCTCCTAAACTAGATTATTTGGGTGAGACCACCCCCCCCCCGTGTTCCTCTCAGTCTCTGATGTATCACTGACAGAGCTAAATACCTAGCTCTCCTCTCTCTACATGCCTTACCCACTGCAGGGCTTTCATGCCCCTTCCCTTCCCTCTACCAATTTATTCTCCACTTTGTCTCCAGATGGATTTCTTTTAAAGTGTAAATATATTCATATCACTTGTCTACTTAAAATTCTTCAATCACTTCCCCTTGCCCTCAGAAGCAAGTTCAAACTCCTTGGAAAGAGTTACAAAGCTCACGCACACCCTGCCCTCACTCCTTGCTTTCCTACTCTCCAGCCACAGTAAACGTGTCTGGATTCCGCTAAGGGGCCCCACCTTCTCTGTTCATGACTTTCCCTACCCCTACAATGTTCTTGCCCCCTGCCCTTCCCCCCTCCAACTCACTCATCTACTTAATTCTTTTTTATTGTGTAAATCTTTGCCTATAAGATTTAAGAGTTAAGCTTTTAAGAGTTTAAAGTTTAAGAGTTAAGCTTTTCTTTATTCCACCAACCTAGTTCACCCAATTACAGCTATCATAGCCTTTTGTACCTTTGTAAAATTCAGCCTGGAACGACTGACACAGTAGCTCTCTTCACCACCAGACTGGAAGCCTCCCAAAGGCAGAAGCCACATCGGGCTTGCATCCCTGAACAATGGGGGTCAAAGGCAAGGCAACATTTTTCACTTTTTTATTCACTCATTCATTCATTTGTGGTTTATCAGTTCTTTGCATCATTCTCGTCCTTTCCCACAATCTTTTCTCTGATACTTCTAAAACTTAAGTCTACATAAGAGGACAGTGCTTTGTAACTCATGAAAGAGAAACACCTAAAATCTCTCTGAGCATAGTGTACAGCAGGGATCAGTGTTGATCCCTGAAAGTGAAAGAGAGTAGGTATCTTTTAAGTCCTCTGTCCTGAAGCCAGACATTGGTGCAACTCTCTTCCTTCTCCCCTACTCTAGTCCTGGGATGGGAAACCCCTCACTTGGTTCTATGCCCCTTCCCAGCAGTGAAATCAGGAGGGGCAGAGAATGACTGACAAATAGGGAGAGCCTGGGAAACGAGCAAAGTTTGAAGAAAAGATGAACAGAATGAAAAATGGCAAGAGGTTGCCAGGGAGAAAAGAAAAGGAAGAAGTTGTGGGTGGACCCTGAGAGGTCACTGCTAAACTTTCCCATCTAACGCTGGACTAGACAAGACATCTGAACTTTGACCACCTTGTACATTCTGGATGACTTGAAACATTTATTTTTTGACCCTGAAATTAAAGACTGATCAAACCTTTGCCAGGATTCCCTGTATGTACTTGTAAGTCACTAATTGCTTTGTCTTCACACAAACACTACAATCGTTCATCCACATCCATTCTGTCTTTCTTCCTCAAGAATAGAGGAAAAGCTGGGGTAAAGCCAGGTTGTGACTATACTTTCCAGGTCCTATTCCAGCTATGACCAATGGGATGGGAATGCCAATGACATGTGGAACTTGTGCATCATTCCAACCCGCTTCCTATCAGCATCAACACGAAGGAGTGACACAAATGAGAACAGGAACCTAAGGCGTGGCACAGAGTGAGAGAAAATAGGATGAAAGAAAGGAACTTTGTCCATGAGCGGCCACATGAGACTGAGCCAGCAAACCAGGTTCCATTTCTCACACAGTAATTTACTTGAGAGTGTAATTCCATTTCTTGAAGCCATGGCATTTTAGGGTGTATTTGCCATAGCAGGTTAGCCTTTACCCAAATTAATAGAGTAGATTTTTTCCTTGTCAACAAGTACAGAGCTGGGTTTTCAACGACTGGGTTTGCGAAACAACTAAGGGCTTCTAGAATATATGTTGTCAATTAATAACATACAGCAATGCTCACAGCACTCCCCTGAGACTTACTACATAGGCAAAGCAATGCACATTAAAGATCATGCACAATAAATTTAGATGAACTGTGCAGTGCCTATGAAAACACAGTAGCCTCCCCCAGCTATGGCTTGTCTCTCCACGGTTTCAGCCACATGCAGTTAACTGTAGTCTGAAGATACCAAACAGAAAATTTCAGTAATAAACAATCCATAAATATTAAATTGTGCAACATAATGAGTAGTACAATGAAATCATGCACCATCCCACTCCATCTTGTCAAGGTCAAGGTCATGAGTCATCCTTGCTCCCAAGTATCCACATTGTACCTGCTACCTGCCCATTAGTCATATAGTAGCTATTTCTATCATCACATTAACTGATGGACTATCACAGTCCTTGTGTTCCCATAACGCTTAACTTCACTTAATCATGACCCTAAAGAACAAGAATAATGATGCTGACAATTCAGATGTGACCAAGAGAATGCAAGATTGAAAGTAAAATGATACGTTTTGAGAGGAAAAGAGATGACAGTCATATAACTTTTATTAGAGTGTATTGCTTGGTAGTGATTCTATATTTTATTAGTTGTTAATCTCTTGTGTTGCATAATTTATAAATTAAGTTTTCTCGTAAGTTTGTACAGATAAGAAAAAATAGTACATAGAAAGTTCAGTACTTTTGATGATTTCAAGCATCAGTTGGGTCATAAACCTTCAATTTGCTTGCCACTATAGTTCAGTTTATAGGCAAGAGCCATTTGTGATGGTTAAGGTGGAGTTTCAACTTGATTGATTTTGAGCTCTGCCCTTGGGATTCTAGGTGTGTCTGGGTGGGTCATGGAAGCACCGTCTTGGGATCAGTGTCTAGTCCCTTGCCTCCTCCTCCTTGGCACTCTTCTGCTCCAGTTCATGGCTACTACGAACAAGGAAGCTTTGCTCCACCATCCCTTTCTGTCATGATGCCTCTACCTCAGAGCCAATCAATTATGAACTGAAACTGTGAGCAAATTAAACCTCTCCTCCTTCTGGTTGTGGGTGGGGCGTATTGTGTCTCAGTAATGAGAAAGCTAACTAATATAGGAAAAGGTACCAGAAAAGCGATGTTGTTGCTGTGCCTGTACCTGATCATGTAGTTTAGAAGCCTTTGGTATTGGTTCGCAGGAAAGAGGTCAAAAAGTTTGCTGTTGTGTGCTACAGAAGCCCTAGAATGTTGTTGTTTTTTTTGTTTTGTTTTGTTTTGTTTTTTTGCAGTACTGGGGATCGAACTCAGGACTCTGAGCTTGCTAGGCAAGCGCTTATTCCACTGAGCTATATCCCCAGCCCCAGAAGCCCTAGAATGTTGTAAGCAGAGTCCACTGAGTGGATTCTGTCAGAGAGCAGAAGACCAGAATGCTGATGGGGATGAAGGCAATAAAGTCTATGCTGTGGAGATTTCAGTTGGGAACAAAGTCTTCATTAGCAGTTGGACTAGTGGCCATGTATGTTGCAACCTGGCAGAAAAATTGCTTAGACTTCATGGAGACTGAGATTCAGGGAAATAGACAAACCTTGTAAAGGAAATTTTATGATAACCTAAAGCTCAGGCTGTGGTATTGGTATGGCTGGCTGCTTTTTTTTAATTTTAAAAGTAAAAGAACAAAAACATATTAACAAACAGAAAGCCATTTACAAAGTACACAAGAATAGTACAAGCAAAACTGAATTATGGACAAGGTAACAGGGAATTAACAATGCACATCAAAGATGTATTTTGTTACATATTGATAACTTCAAAGTGTATACTCAGGTAAACAAATATAGACATGCAAGATTGATCAAACAACTAATCATTAACTGTTCCTTACAATAAAACAACAGAAGTCAGTAGTACAACTATGTTAGCTATCCTGCATACACATACACACATAATTATCCCTTTCTTCCTTTTCTCTTTCCCCTCATCCCAGTTGCTCTTTACTTTTGAGCAGTTTCCTTTCATTTCTCAATGTTTATCATACCTCCTAATTCATATTCACACTTTCAGGTTCTTATACTAGTGATACAATGTGTTGCTTATATATGCACATTTGATTTATTTCACTTATGAGAATGGTGTGTAGTTGTGACCATTTACCTATAAAAGCCTCAAGTTTGTCTTTCTTTATAGCTGAGTAATATTTCATTATATAAAAGTGCCACAATTTTTTTATCCAATCCTCAGTGGATGGACATTTGGGTGGCTTCCACAATGTAGCTATTACAAATTGCACTACTATATACATGGGTGCACATATGTCTCTGTGATATAATGCTTTCAGATCTTCTGGGAAAATACCCAGAAGGGGAACAGCTGGGTTGAATGAGAGCTCTAGACCTAGTTTGCTGAGGAATCTCTGAACTGATTTCCACAGTGGTTTCACCAGTCTGCAATCCTACCAGCAGTGGAGAAGAATTCCTATTGCTCCACAGCCTCACCAGCATTTATTGGTTGATTTCTTAATGGTAGCCATTCTTACTGTAGTGAGATAAAATCTCAGTGTTGTTTCAATTTGCATTTCTTAAATGACTAATGATGTTGAACATTTTCTCATGTATTTACTTGCCATTTGTATTTCTTTATAAGAAGTGTATATTCATCTCAGATGCCCATTTTAGGATTAGGGTCTTTGAATTTGGGAAGGGTGATGGTTTTTAATACTTTATATGCTCTATACATAAAACCTTTGTCTGAGGGACAGACATCTAAGGTTTTTTCCTAATTTGTGGGTTTCCTTTTTATTCTGCTGGTGATTTCTTAAGATGTACAAAAACTTTTCAATAAGATGAGGTTCCAGTTGTTGATTCTTTGAAGTATTTCTCTTGCAGTTTGGTTTTTGTTCATGAACTCTCTGACTACTCCCTTGTCTTCAAGGTTTTTACCTACTTTCTCTTCCAATAGATTTAGTGTTTCTGTTTTACTATTGGGCTCTATGATCCGTTTTGACTTGAGTTTGGTGCGTGGTGATGGACTTGGGTCTATTTTCAGTCTTTGGCAGTAGGGCTGGCTGCTTTTGGCCAGATTTCTAGTGACGATCAGGGGAGGAAAAAAGGCAGAGTAGAAAAAATTTGAAGAAATTAAATTTTGGCCCTGAAGTAATCATATGCAATGTTGGGTCCAAAGGAGATGAAGCTGCTAAAGAGATTATATGAATTAAAAGGAAACTGAGTACTTTGTACTGGGACAAGAAGAAAGATACTTTGAGGGCACTTCAGCAAGACCCCACCTAGTTCAGACTCCAGGGTGCAAAAGCATCAACCTTTTTCTTAAGATAAACATTCCTGGAACTCTTACTAAAGAAGGGCCTCATAGGGAATTGATTGACTAACTTTCATTTCACCATGTTTATCCATCTAGGTACTCAGAGGCTTCTTTAGCCATGATCCAAGGGGACCTGGTTACTGCTTCCCCTGATAGGAAACCTTGGCAACATCCATACAATATTGGTTTAACCAACATGCAAAATGTAAAAGTCATGGGGTCAATGAGGCTTCTCCACAGGTTTCAAATGAAGGCCAGCCAAGGAACCTCTGAGAGGTGACTGCAAGAAACTGTGGGAATGAAGCCAAAGGTGCAGTGTAAATCCCAGGAAGTTAGTGATGCCAGAAATGTGGAATGTCTTCTGAGTAAGATGCAGCCTAAGAGTGGAGCCAGAGTATGAGAGAATTTCTGTAGGATGCAACCAAGGCCAAAGAGGTGGGGCTGTTCAAACCCTCTGGAACCCTCTGGATGCTAGAAGTGAAGATACAGGACTTAATGTTTTCCCTGCCGGGTTTTGTTCTTGCTTTTTTCTGATTCTTTCTTATTCCTCTATTGCTTCCTTTGGGAGTAGGAATGTTTACCCTATGCCATTGTACCTTGGGATTATGTAATCTATTTTTGTTTTTTGTAGAGGTTCACAGCTGAGAGTTTGCCTTGACTCTCAGAGGACATGTGGAATTGGACTTTTGAAAAGCGCTAGAAGGATTGAGACAAAGGGGAAGGGAATATTGCATTTCCAGTTATAGCTGAGATCTTTGTATTATGTTGGACAGAATTATGAACTTGCTATTGTCTTTATCTGAAAACCAACTATAGTTAGAGAGATGAGTTTAGTTACAAAGTTGAAAAGGATTGGGATATGACAGTTAGGGGGGAAGTTTTTGCTTGATTGGTTTTGGACTCACCCTTGGGATTGGTAGAGCTCGCTTCCAGGTCTGTCTGAGTCGTAGAGGCATCGGAGCCTATGTGTGATCCCTTGCCCTTCCTCTCGGGCACTCTTGTGATGCTCTGCTTCCCAGTGGCTATGAACTAAGCAGCTTCTGCCTTGATGTCTCTGCCTTACTGCCAGCTGATCATAGACTTAAACCATGAACAAATTAAATCTCTCCTCTTTTAAGTTCTGGATGTTGGACATTGTGTCTCAGTACCAAGAAAGCTGACTAACACACCATTCAAGTTGCAGCTCAAGTTCTGCCTCCTCCAAGAAGTCTTCCTGGAACTCCTCCTTCCACTCCATTCACTCTCCTTTCTCGTGTGCTGTCATCGTAATGGTACCTGTCCTCTCCCTGCCCAGAGTAATATCTGTGAACCATTCCTCCTCTGCTAGGTTGTACACTGGGCATCATTATTTTTGCTTGCTACTCAACTACTTAGAACTACATGCCATGCATTGTGCTCGGTGCTCAGAACAGGGAGATAATGAAACAGAATGGTGGTCCTCAGAAGCTGATAGTGGGACAAAAACACACTGGCCAAAAAGGACAAGAGTTTTGCACTGTCACATGTGGGGTAGCAAATGCTACTGCAGAATTATGCATTTAAGAGGAAGTTCCAGAACTTTGTCTCTTAACTAGCGCAGTCTCTGATGATTCCCAAATGTTTAACTCTAAAAAAAAAAAGCCTGTCCACTGAGGGCCAACTGATTGCAGCATCCCTAGGATGCTGATGCTGAGGTCTTATCTTTGTGCTTTCTCACAGTCATCAAAACAGTCTCAAGTCCAAACTCACCCAATTGGGTGCATTAAGTATTGCAGTTTTTTGCCTATCACTGATTCCCCCAGTCGTTTTTCACAAAACATTTCTTCAGAGGTAAAATTGAAAGGAAGATCAGCAAAGAGCACATAGCCTTGTGTCTGTCCCCAGCACAAAGTCTCACATGTACCTTTTTTAATCAGCTTGAGATGAACTTCTGTGGATGGGTCATGAAATTCTGCTACTGGGTTCCCTTCCTTAGTCTTACTAAGATTTTTAAATAAGAAGTTTTGTGAAATGTCTTCAATCTAAAAGCAAAATTTTTTAAATTGTAGGGTCACAGAAAACCAGAGGTGCACAAAACTAAATCAAACATACAAATTCAATCAAACTGTATCAGAGAAAGCGAATGGCTGTGGAGATCATAATGATAATGCAGCCTCATTGGCTATTTCACTGCTTTATTTATTTACTTACCTACACAGTTGTCCTCGTGAAATGAGAACTCTGAGGCAGAACCTGGGTATCTGTAGGTGAATCTAGCATCCGTAATGACAGGGGCCTCAGCAAATATTTGCTGAATCCAAATTGATTTTCTTAAAAACCCACTTCTCTGCCTCTTATCCAGCTGTAATACATCCTGGGATTTTGTTGTTGTTGTTGTTGTTGTTGTTGTTTTGTTTGGTTTGGTTTGGTTTGGCTCAAGCCACAAGCTTGGCCTGAGGCTGCAGAGAGAACAAGGTCAAGGTTAATTGGAAACAGCCATTCCCATAATGATGGGATTCAGGACTTTTAAGGACAAAGCCTAAGAGTTCATGTCCTCCAAAGGTTTTATTGTACAGAAGAGACAGGAGCCCCAGAGGAAACCCGAACATTGGCATAATAGTGTGGCTGGAGCTGAGGGGAAAGGGGAGCAAGCCCTAGTCCCTGAGTACATCCGCATTTCTTTGAAAACTCTCTAGTCTTAAGGGCACCTGGATTTTAAGATAAGAGCAAATCAGGAAGCAACACTGCAATTGCAGTTTTTGAATCAAACACATGGTGTATTCTGTCTCCCAGTTCACCTCCCCAACTCCCACCAGTCTGGCAAAAAAAGAACACTCACTTAGACAATTATCAGGGAGTTACCTCTTGGAAGGGACACAAGCTATGGAGAAGCTGATGGAATCCAGCTAAGATTACTTATTGGATCAATAGCATCATTAGCGGGAGTTCCCTGAAGAAAGCTGCCATCACAAAGCTGACACTTACTCTGTCTCAGATGGCCCCATGTAAATGTGTAGAGAAGCCAGACCCAAAGAGCAAAGGGCCCAGAAAATAGTGAGGGTCTAGCCCAACCTAGACAAGAGAGATCAAGTCACAAACTACACGTGAGACTGGTCGGGTCATCCAGGAGGACACTTGGGCTGCATCCTAAAGCGAGTCCAGAGTCCACCTCCCAAAGGACCTCTGTGGATATCAACTCTAACGTTACAATGATAGTAGCTGCTACATAGTATCTCCCCACAGATAATATTGGGGTATGAAAGCAGAGCTAGGAGCAGCTCCATGTTCCAACGATAAACTTAAAAGGTGGAATAAAGATGGAGAGGTAAGCTGTCTCCTATGTTGAGTAGTTTTGACTTTCTTCTAAGAGAAATAAAGAGTTACAGTCAAGGGCAAAAATAGGGATTTCCTGGTTGTAGGTTATTGAAAGTTGTGTAGAGTTCAAGATAACCCAGTGGTTCTCCGAATACATCAGTTTTTGAACAGTAGCATTTAAGGGTATCTGACCCTCAGTGACACACAAGGACTAGTTAGAAATCCACACACTCTGACCTCATTCCAGACCTAAGGATTCTGAACCTGTATGGGGACCCAGGCATCTGTGTTCTTCTGAGTTTGAAAAGTACCAGGTTAGATGCCAGTGCACATGGCAGTTAGGACCCTGTGGCAGTGGCCTGAGGCTATACTGAGAGGACCTGAATGTGGGAAGTTATCATCCCCAGAAGGGAAGGATGTGAGCAGCTTTAGAAGCTGGAGGAGCAAGCTGTGGGACACAGGTATGCAGAAGGGGAGGCGCAAGGAATCGCAGGTTCCCTGGTTATTGGAAGGAGATGCTGTTTGCTGAGAGAGAACACACCAAAGGTGAGGGTAAGCAGATGCCTGTTTGCAAAAGGCAGCTATATAAAGCTCTGTCCTTCCTTCCCTCCCTCCCTCCAGCTCCCCAGGCCTTTCTTCATTTTATCCCTGCACAGTTCTGGGAGAACAAGATAGGACCAAAATGTGAGGAGGTTTTGCCATCCCAAGGAAAGCATAATCAGGAGCCCTCCAGAAGACAAACATCGGCCCAGAGGCAAAACAGTACTATTACCAGAAAGTGCCATGGTGCAGAGGTTATGCTTGGGAGCCAGCCTGCCTGGCCCTAAGTACAGTTTCTAGGTGCCCTTTGATTTGGACTGAGCTGTTTCCCTGGGCCCTCAAAGAGAAAACCAAAGTGGAATCACTCATGCTAAAGTTTCATCTCACCAAGCCAAAATAGTTGTTTATTTGACCTTCCAAGAAATCAGGAAAGAGAAAACAGCCAAGAGCAATTTCAGCCAGCATAAGTCCCTCTGCTTTAGCCTTTACAGGGAAAGTGACTTTGGAAAGTGACTTTGGAAAGTGACTTTTGCAAGCAATCTAGTTTTTGCTCCTTGTTCGTGCTTTCTTTAGCCTTTCCTGTCTATAAACACTCACTGACTGTGCTGCAGAGCAGAGCTCTCTGAACCTCTTTGGGTTCTAAGAGTTGCCTGATTCAAGAATCACCTTTGCACAAATAAACTCTGTCAAATTTCTTTTGTTGAAAGTATGTCTTTTGTCTCTGATCTCTTGATTTCTGCCCCATTGACCAGCTTTTCAGTCTCAGACAAATTGCCCAGCCTCTACTTCCTCATCTGCAAAATGGGGATGGTAATACCAGGACACATATTTTGGGACTGTCATGGGGACAAAATAAATAGACACATGTAAAGGGCTTGGAGCAGTTCCCACAGTGGTGCATAAGTATTAGTATTGGCAGATCTGAATGTGGAAGTGGTCACCCCTGCCAGGGAGGGCATGAACAGCACCAGACCAGAGGATCAAGCTGTGTTGACACAAGTGGCAGATAATGCCTGAGTGCTACTGTCATTACTCTCGCTTTTATAATCCAGGACTGACCATGTCCTCGGAGGCAGAAGATCTAGAAGAACCATCACCCCGTTCTGTTTTAGCGGGGTGCATTCTGGACTTGACTTCAGGGGACAACAGCCTCCCCTCCCCTCCTCACCCTTCTCTTCCTCTTCCTCTTCCTCTTCCTCCTCCTCCTCTGCACTTCCTCTTCTCCAACCCCCTTCTCCACTTCCACCTCTTCCTTATCGTTACTCTTCTCGGCTTGAATCGGTTGATGCCACAAAGGACACTGGGACAAATTCAGTGGGTGGCTGGGCTTAAAAGCACATCTTCAGGAGAATAAAATTATCTTTCATCCATATATTAGTTGAACACCTACAGGTCCAGTGGCCTAAGACAGCATCCCTGCCTCCTGGAGCACCACGGGTGGAGATTAAAATATGGACTTGGAATTATCCACGTGAGCACAGAGCGGGATCTGCTAGGAGGGGTGCAGAGAGCAGCCAGAGGCCCAAGGGAGAAAGTACTGCTCTCTCACCAGAACCTCCCTCCACTTAACAATTTCTGTTCTCACTCTGCAGTCAGCAAAGCACAAGAAATCTGCTCCTAGAACAGGAAATGCCAAGATAGCACAAACTTTTCTTTAATGCCCCATCTTTTCTAAGCTGGGTATTGGAAGTGGGGTCCATTGGCAGAAGGAGAGAAAGCACCCAGCATCCAAGCTCAGAACCGGAGGTTTCCCCGGAGCACAGTGGGGAACAGCAAGTCGCAGCCCATCACCGAAGAATGGGGGGCAGTGGCTGGGACTGGCTCAGTCTCCCTCCAGGTGTGCACCATAGTCAGACAGCAAGATAGATGGACTAAAAAGGAATCCCAGCGTGGGCTTTGAAAACTTATAGAACGAGGAAGGCCCAGAGGCAGAGACAGAAATCCCCAGAGATACAGAGGTTGTGAAGAGCTGAAGAGAAATATGGAGAAGAAAAGGGACAAAAGACCCCAAAGTTGGAAAGCTTCAGAGAGGAAAGACCTAGGAGAAGGGTGAATGATGAAGAAGTCTCATCACTTCTTTTCAAACTGGTCCAAGGGAGCAGAGAAATTCGATCATGAAAATTGGAGGAGGAAGCCAGGGGAGGGGTCGAGAGAAGATAGTGTACCTGATGACCCAGCCTTAGGCATGGAATTAGAGGCTGCCTCTCCCAAAGATAGCACTGAGGTGAAGTGACCCAGTGATTAGGAAAAAATGTGTTCTGTAACCCCTGCAGGGCAAACAGCTTTTTCTTCTCTTTTTCTAAACTCTGTAAAAGAACCTCCTCTCCCCACCGTCCTCATCATCCTCCCAAGGCCCACCCACTGCACAGGCAGGAGGTGACACATCTGGGCAAGGCAATCATCAGTGGTGTCTCCCGACAGCACAGCTTCTTTATGCAGGAAAAATAATGAAACACCTTATTGATGAAAGAAACTTCAGAGTGCGAAGGGATTGCTCAGGCAGAAAATGGAGGGAAATTGCTTCCTTCTGCATCCAGGCCATAGGGGTAAGTCCTTTCCAAATTGGGGAGTTTGGGAATGGGTTTTGTCTTTCCTGTTCCCGTTCAGAGTTTAATAAAGATATAAGACACTTACTGTATTCCAAGAGGATCATATGTTTCTCTTTTCAGTGGAGAGCTAGTGAATATGTTTTCAGAGCATCAAAAGGAACTCCCTTCCCTCACTCCACTCATCTTGAAAGATAAAGTTTATTTTTTATCAAAAAAGTAATAAATGCACCTTATAGAAAAAAAACAACAAAGAAGAAAGCAACCCTTCTTCTTACAACTCAAAGAAAATTACTTATATCTTATTATAATTGATCCCAGTCTCTTTGTCCCTATGTATGTGCTCCTTTCTTATTCAATTTCCTGTCTGAAAACTCATTACGTACACTAGAACTTCTTGGAATCTGTTAAAGGGACACAGTAGACATAGGCATACGGGATACATAGCTGGACCACACCTACTTCATCTTCCTTTAGTAAACATGCCCATGCTGTCTTCTGGATGTTACTTTTCTATTAAATGATGGGAATATCGTGTGTTCCCCTAACCATGAGGCAAGCATCTGACTCAAGCTGGACCAAGCAGATGGTCCTTTGCTGGAATTTGGGCCTTGAAAGAAGTGACAAAAAAGAAACTCAGTGGAATGACTGCTCTCGCCCATCCCAGTGCACGTTCTGTGTTGACTGTTGTGCTCTTCTCACTGCCTCTGCTGCACTCGCCTCCAGAAGAGGCGCGGTTCCTGATCCTGTTTCTCTGAACTCCTCATCAAAGCTATGAACTCTCCCGTGCTCTGCCGGTAAATTTCCTTTATGTTTAAGGCAATAAAAGTCCATTCTCATTGCTTGAGACAAAAGAATCCTGGATGAAAATGTGGCCAAATGAGTTCAGGGATAATGAGAGGTTTTATCTTAAGTGGACAAAATAAACAAAGAAACATGATCAGAAAAATACAGCTTAATAGGTTGGGAACAGGTGTCCCCTGTGGAGACTCCTAGAAATGCCATCAACAAAGGATGGTCTTACCTAAGCCCTAATCAGTTAGATTTAGCAGCAATGATAAGACTGTGAGTACTGGCACCAAGGGGCTTGGGTTAAACCTCATTCTGCCATGAACTAGCCGTGTAACAGGTTGCTAAGCCTCCCTACTGCACTGATTCCTCATCTATTAGAAGAAAATAGCAATAAAACAAAAAGTAAGGGTTAGACAATGAAATGCATTAATGACATAACACAGAAATCGTGCAGTATACTGCTGGTCAGTATGAACATTATTGAGAGAAAATTTGTTCTTCAGGGTCAGGATGATTAAAAAGATAATCTTTCAGTTGTATTGCATCACTTTTACTTAGTTCAGCAATCTTTACCATCCAATGGGAAAGGTAGATTTAATTTAATGTACCACCGATATCATTGAGGTTAATTTCACCTGTTGCCATTTATTTTCTGTTTATTTTGGATCCTTCATTTCTTTTGCATATACTAAGGATTTGAAATTAATTGGATAAACTCATCATTCTTTCAGTAGTTTACTATAAAGACTACAATATATGTCCTTAACTTTAGGTAAGGTCTGATATAAATTAACGTTCTACTAATAGGCCATGTAAGAAACCTAGCATCTTCTGACCTGTGACTCCTCCTTACCTCCCTCCCACCTCAAATGCCCTTATTTGTGTATGCCTGAGGGTCTGATAACATCACCCTCCTCCAAGGGTGAGTTTATTCAGTATCCGCCAGGCATCTAGGTTGAAAAGTCCAATGAGAGGTTTTCTGAGATTTAGGTGATTTGCAGCTGGGCTTCAGTCTTTGGGATTGTTGGTTTATTTCAATCCTTCTTCATGCTTACTAAAAATTTCTTACCAGGGTTTCTCAGCCTCAGCACTAATGACATTGTGGACTAGAAATTTCTTCAGTTGGGTGAGCCAACTTGTGTATTACAAGGATTTTAACAGCATCCTTCACCTCTACTCATTAGATCCAAGGACTTTACCTCAATTATAGCAAGCAAAAATGCTTCCAGACATTTTCAGATGTCCCTTGAAGGGGCAGAAGTGCCCACATTGGAAAGCACATTCCAGGGTACAGCCCAACAATATCCCACCCAGAAGTCCTCAGCCCCTGAGATGGTTGGAGCACCCCTGTCTCCCCAGACTCTTTGCTGTCTCTTTGGAGAGAGGTAAAGCTGCTCTGAATAGAAGCCTCATCTCTGGCTCCCTCCTCCCACAGGGTGGGGACCACAAACTCTGTCTGACTTCATAGCCTGGCCAGAAACATCACACACTGTGCATTTATTTGGTCTTTTAGTTCTCAACAGAAATATTGATCTGAAATGATCTAGCTCATCACTGCAGAACTCAGTAATGACAGTCACTAGGAAACAAGATCTTCAATAATTTCTGTTGCATATAGATACAGAGGATGAGTGTTCTCTGCAGAGATCTTGAATGAAAGATACAATTGGGGCTTGTGTGACACTTAATAATAGACTGTTCTTAAAGGAGCTTGGGACTGGATCATACTCTGTTGGGGGCATAGCTCTGTGCACCATAGGTCTTCTAAAAGGAATTTACGCACTGATTAACATAAGAGTACACATTTTTTAAAAAATAACAGGTGAACTACTGTGTGTGTGTGTGTGTGTGTGTGTGTGTAGTAGCAAACTGTAGAAGGAGGTTTATTGCAAGTTAAATTTAATCCCCTACTTTTTACCAGTTGTGTGACCTTGGCCAAGTTGAGACTCAGGGTCTTCAGCAAAATGAGACTGTGAGATGAGATGATCCATCACCATCGTCTCTTCCAACCCTGACAGATGAGAAGTCTATCAGAAAATAGGTTTGTGATCATTTAGAACACCAAACCCAGCTGGAGGGAAGCAGCATGCTTATGAAAAATCAGTCCTATCTGATTGACCTGCTCCCACCCCAGAGCACAGTCCTAGTTGAGAAAGCAAAGGAAACCTGTCAAGAATGGGATGTTTGGTTCTCACATGCATCTGACAAAATGCATCATAATGACCTGGGGAAGCAGAGAAGCACAGGATGAGGGGGGGGGAAATATATATATATATATATATATATATATATATATATTCTATGATCTTATGCAGATGTTTGGAAGACCCAAAGAATTCAGATATGCAGGTAGATGTAAATGTGGATCTACTAGGGCAACATGTGGTGTTGCAGATTTGCTGTCCAGCAACCTCTTGGAGGCTTTTGGTCATGCTTCCCTACCACGTCACCCTCTGAATTTACTCTCCAGTCTATCACTGAGACAAGACATTATGTGGTGTGGATTCCTGCTGAAGTTCAGAGCAAGGGCGGTACACCTCAACGTATGTTCTCTATCCCCTACCATAGAGAATGGCAGATCAACTGTGTCCCTTTTCCCTTTGCCTCGCCAGCCTAGAAAGCCACATGCATTCCTTGTCTGTCCTATACAAGGCTCCTGGGCCCTCGCAACTTTTGATCTTGCTTGCCATTGGACATGCAAAACTGCCTTATTTAGCTGCCCAAATGTGTTCAGCTTCTACTGACCCCCATCTTTATCCCCCCCCCACGTACAACTCGGATGGAATAGGGAAAGAATAAAAGGGGCTTTGATGCCTCCAGCTAAGACACCTGCCAAGGAATTTTCCTGCATTCTAGACTCATCTGCCCCAGAGAAAAATGTTACCTGTACAGCACGTGAACTGAAACATCACACTTACCTCCAGATATGTACAAAATTTTGTGTCAATTAAGAACAAAGTAAAACTTAAAAAAAAAAAACATACTGTGAGAATGGCACATTCTCTAATACTGGGATTCTATGACTCTGTGGCTTCACTCAATTTGTCTTCAAATGCTAAATGCTTGAGAGACAGTAAGCACTCTCTCCCCGCTCACTCCCCAGCCAAGGGTGGGAGAGAATTAAAGTTCACAAGTTGTGTAGATCAAAACTTTCTAGAATACAGTGACGACTGCCATGCATTTGCAAATCTCCTTTCTCCTTTGTGTGTCTGTACAAAACTGAATATACTCTCATCCCCATTCAATAAACAGAAGCTTAAAATCCGGTAGAAGCATGAAGCACTGACAGAGGATGAAAGAGAGTAAAAGTGATTTGGAGGGGAAAAAAATGCACGCACTGATCTGTAGCCAGAGGGAATGAAATGCCCACGCCAGCAAAAGGAATGGACTAAATGAGATTCAAAAACACCACCCTCTCCTTTGCCTCCCTGTTGGGTGCTGGTGGGGAGCTGGGAGTGCTTCCCAAAGCTATTTGCATGCTCCACGTCCCTCTGGGGAGACAAGAGATAGCAAGACAGATGGCTCTAGGAAGTGTGGGGGAGTCTGACGTCAAGTTTCTAAGCCAAATGGTGTTTTCCAAGTTCCATCTCCCCAGAACCCATCCATAACAAACCCACTACCTCAAGCCATGCCCCCTCTAGCTTCTCTCACCCCTCTGATCCTAGTGATCTTTCTTCCCCATACAGGTATCCTAATAGTAATACATGATCTAGCAGGTTAAACATGCAGTGCCTTGTCTGGTGTTGGGACTCCGGCTTCACCCATCAACCCATCAAGTGGCTTCTTGAGGGCCCCTGCACAAGCTCCTCTGTATCCAACTACCTGGCATTGCTCTTCCTCAACACACGCTTACCAAATCCCAGACCCCCGCCCCCACCCACCTTGTGTTTTCTCTTCATTCTGAAAAAGAAAGACAATAAATAAAAATGAGGTATTCCTCAATCCTGGGTCAAAGCCTGTGCCTTGTTTCTTGGGCTTGACCACAAGACATGACCAGTGCCTTACTTGGCAGGTCCCCAGGCCAAACGCTGCCTTCCAGATATGGATGCAGCCAGTGCGTCACAGGTTTTGCAGAGAGCCATAAAAAGCTCTGACCCTGAGGCTCCTCTAGCTGGTTCTGCTCTTCCTATATTTTAATCCCTGGCCCTAAATGTCCTTGACTGCATCCTCTTCAGGCTTCTCTGCAATTTCCACCTGTGGAGGAAAGAAAGAAAGATCTGAAATAACTCTTCCTACAGTACTCAGCACCCAGTATTTCTCCACGTCAGCCCTCTGCGTTCTTCTTTTCCCAGCCCCATGTTCCTAGAACTGCTCCCTCCCACAGTGAGCCTACCCCACATCTGCTCTGGCTGACCTCAAACGCGGCGCCATTCCACAGGACCAGGCTCTTCCTCGGGCTCAGCCTCTGGCTTGTGCCACCATGAAAAGTGGAAAAAAGGCTTCCCTGGCAGTCCATTTGGGATCCAGGATACTTTGGCAGGTTCCTCCTACACCTGACAGCCTGGTTCCCTTTCTAGCCCAGCTTAGCTCCTGACAAGAAAGAAATAAAATAGCCACAGAGAATGTCATAATATATCAAATGGAATTTTTGGTGTTATCTTAGAAATTGGCAGAAGACCAGGTGATAAATAAAACCCACCACACAAACACATTTTAAACAGAAGTATAAGGAATAGACAGCCCATTCAGGACAGTCCTGGATTCCTGTGACCCATAGGTAGCTCTTGCTGTGAAGAGAGGAAGGTGTAGAACTGCAGGTTGTTGGAGATAGAACGCTGTGGTCCCAGGGCCAGAACACAGAGTAAAGAGAAATGTTGGGATGATTTCTTGCTTCCCAAGGAAAAGTCAGCAATCATTTACCTACTTTGACAGAGGACATCTGACAGTCAAGAGATGTTCTAGTCCCCCAAAATATAAATACTATAAGAAACAAAACTGAGAAAGAGAGAAGGAAACAGGGAGGTAGACTTGTGGAGATGGGAAGATGGGAAGGGGTCTAGGAATGAGGAGAGAGCCTGGAGCGGAAGCGGAAATACAAAGAGTTAAGATCTGATATGCTTATGTGCCAGTTCCCCAAGGCAAATGTAATTATTAGGTCTTGCAAGCATATATAACAATTTTTAAAAAGAGTTACATTACTCCATTTTTCATTACTATTATAAAATACCTGAGGCTGGATTACTTCATAAAGTAGAGATTTATTAGTTCATGGTTTTGGAGATTCAAGGGCAAGGCACCGGCATGGGTTCAGCTCTGCTAAGGACAGAATATCAGATGGTGTCAGAGGAGCAGGACAGTGAGTGGGAGGAAGAGACCACAGGGCTGGGCTCACTCTTCTAACAGCTCACTCTTGCAAGAGGCCTGGAGTCTCATGAGGACTCTTAAATCCAGCCACAGCCAGGGAGAACTGCAAACAGCACCGGCTATCTGAACATCTTCTGCCCACTTTCTGCTCACACCTTCACGCCCCTCCTCTCTCCTGGACTCAGAAGATGCCCATGGAAGCCCAGCAGGGCCCAGCAGGGAGCAACGAAAGGAAATCCAATGCTTTTCCTCCTGCTCCTCAGTGGGAGCTTAAATCAAGCTCCAACTGAAAGGGAAGGAAGAAGGTAAAACCTAGATGAGGCGTGGAGTTTTTGACATTAAATTGCACTGAACTCTTCAATATCTAAAAACAAGAGGATTCTTCGTCATTATTACCACTCCAATTTTTTGGTGGAGGAAAGTAATACAAAAACAAATTTTAATAAATATTTGCAGAAAAGGTATAGATCACACGTATTCAGTGTTGAGGCCAAACATGCATGAGCCTGTGGAAGCCATGTTCTGCCTATATCCTGTACAACGTCATCAAACAGCACCTGGTGTCCTTTTTATTGACAGTGAAGTACAAAATTATTTTAATACTCAAAAGTCAGTGTAAAATGATGGGATTTGCTCATGTTCTCATCCTTGGAAAATCCTTCCCAAGCAGCACTGAAGATGTGTTGGGTGAAAAATAGTTATTTCTTTATCTTACCAAATATAGCTTTTCAAATACTGTTACTGAGACAAAAAAGAAGCTTAGAGGGAGACAAACAGAGATGAAATCTACTTTTAAAACCATCACCCAGGGAAGCTGAGGAAGCGAACAGTAGCAAGAAAGGAGCCATCCCTGAGAAAGAGGCTTAGGGAAAGCTCTGTGCAAAGGCCCTGTGGCAGGAAAGAGGAAGTGGTGGGGCTCACGGCCTGAGCAGGGTAGAGCCTGTCATGCAATGGTGGAGTCAGACTGCACAGTGCTGTGGTCCACAATGAAGCCTTCAGATGGGCCGGCGGAGCGGCCCAGACCGACATGGTGGAGCTGAAGGCATTTCAGATCCCAGAGACCGGCACTTGAAAACGGGCTAGGGGAGGAGAAAGAGTGGAGACCCATTTCAAGGACATAATATACTTTCAGAAGAAGAGGCAAGGTACAATTTGTATGGTGTTTACCTCAAGTTTACAGATTCTGGTTATCTCTGGATTCCTCTGAATAAAGCAATTCATTGGAAATTAACAAGCAAAAAACATACAGGAAGATACTCTGGTGAAAAACAGCCATCTGTCATATATACCATATGTGCTTTACATACATATATATATATTATATGTGGTGTGTATTACAAACTTGTCCTCCCTTAGTCACCAGTTACCTTGTTCAGTAATTGTCTCACTTCTTCTCCCTTTCTTTACATACAATTTCTAATCTCTCCTTGAACAGAATCTCAACATTCCAATGTACTTTTTGGTTGTTCTCAGCCAGCTCATATCCATTTTAAAGGGGGGGAGGGCCTAGCCTGCCACAGTGAAATTCAGAATGAGACTCTTTGTTAAACATTTTGGAAGATAAGCAAAATATACCGCTAATTATCAAAAAAAGAAATGTTTTGATTCTTTTTCTCACCAGCAGTTACACAGAGCATTCCTTCTCTCTCCTGACCCTTTGAGATACCTTTGAGATAGCTGACTGCTGCCTCCCAAATCTACTGCCCGCCCCTGGAGGTAAGCTACACACGCTTCTGTCCCAGGAGTTCTATCCATTCCTATGCATTCTAGCCTTCTATCAATAGCTACTATACGTTGAGCGCTTATTCTGTGCCAGGCCCCATGCTAAGCACTTTACATATATTGCAATAATGCATCGTTACAGAAACTCTGAGATAGGAACTCTTACTGTACAGCACACCTCACTGCATTGTGCTTTGCTTTATTGTGCTTTGCAGATATTGTGGGTTTTTTTTTTTCAAATTGAAGGTTTGTGGCAACCCCAGGATGAAAAATCTATGGGTGGTTTTCCCCAATAGTTCAGATGATTGTTAGAATCGTTTAGCAATAAAGTGTTTTTGTAATAAAGAATTTTAATGACGGTATGTGCATTTTTAAAGAAGGGGCATAATGCTATTGTACATTTAATAGCCTGCAGTATGGTGTAAGTCTAACTTTTTTCCTTAAAATGCTATTTTATTTTTTATCCTTTTTTAAAGATAATTAGAAAATAAAAACGATGCAGAATTTCCAGTTTAACTTTTAGATGCAACAAGAAGCCAAAAAATTAGTGATTCACACTGATGCAATATTTGCTTTGTTGTGATATTTGCTTTATTGTCATGGTCTGGAACCAAACCTGTGGTATCTCTGAGGTGTGCATACATATCCCTATTTAGTAGTGAAAGCCACTAAAACATAAAGAGCTCAGTCACATATCCAAGGTCTTCCAGCTAGTCAATTGTGCCTGCCTCTAGTAGTCAAATTTGGGGTTTGAGATCCTGACCTTGATTCCCACCAGACAGGATGTTTGCCTGTGTCCTCCCTAATCCATGGGCCTTGTCTATCTGCTGTATGCCCTGGTTTGGCTTTGTTCTCTGTATCTCACCACCCAAAATGGGTGTCTAGAAGAAAGCTCAGGCCCTACCCCAGCCACTCTGTTTCCCTGTGGGCATAAGGGGGTCAAGACAGGCAGTGATGTACTAGATCAGCTTAAACTATTAATGGGAGCTAGCTATATACATCACCTCTCTACTGTGAATTCAACGACCATATTGCTAGCTTAAAGTTGCCATGCGTCCTGGTTACTTTTCTTTATTGCTTGGACAAAATACCCAACACCCAAAATTATGGAAGGAAAGGGTTATTAAGCTCACATTCTGTGGAGGTTTCAGTCCACACTCAGCTGGCTCCGAGGCAGAGGGGCACATGGCAGAGGGCAACAGTTCACGGTGTTGGAAAACAGTAAAAGCACCGAGAGCAAAAGGGAAGAGCAGAGGCAAGCAGCCTCTTTCCCTCCCTTACATTGTGTCATGGTTTGTGTCTGCATGTCCCCCCAAATCCTCATGCAGTTAGGGGGTGGCTTTTAGAGTTTATGACTGATCCATGATCCAATGCTGGGATTACGGATGCGAGAGTTATACCCGCCCTAGGGTGGATAGTTTGCATATGTAAGGGAGAGAAAGAGGCAGCTGGCCGCCATTCCTCCTTTTTGTACTTGCTGTCTTTGCCGTGTTCTTCCACCATGAACGTTTGCCCTCTGCCTCGCGCCACTCTGCCTCTGAGCCAGCCAAGTATGGACTGAAACCTCCACAAACTGTAAGCTAAGTAAACCTTTCTTTCATTCATTTTGGGCATTGGGTATTTTGTCTCAGCAATAAGAAAAAAGTAACCAAGACACAATCTACCCACCCCAGAGCAGGTGTAGCACTCACACCCATAATCCCAACATTGGACCATGAATGAATCATAAACTCTAGAAGCCCACCTCGTGACTGCATGAGGCTTTGGGGGACATCCAGACATAAAACATAACACCATGATAGGAACATTTATAGCAGGGAAACTGGCAAATATTACACACCAGAGTTTGAGGGGAGAAAAAGTCATATTTACCCGTACATCACTTGGGACACAATAGGATAACAAGAAAACCATCTCTTACTTAGAGTCTTTTAATCAAAAAAAGGTTTAAGCTGAAATTGTCCACATAGGATCCAGTTCTCAGCATGCAAAAATCTTTTCCGAACCTGTGCTGCTCTCCTTGTTGCATTAGGAAACTTGTTCATGTTTTCCTACATTCTGTTGAGTTTGCAGTCTTGCTGGAAGGAGCAATCCAACCTCAGGTGCTGAACATCAAATTGCTTATTGGAATAGCTGCTGCTTTCAGCTGAGTAAGCAGGACATTCAAGGGTGGTGCTTTCTTGTCATGGTGCTGCAGCCAGTTAAAAATTAGTGTTAGGGGTAGAAAATAAGAAGCAAAAGGGAAGCTGTGTGATAGCTTCACATGAGCCATAGCCAGAAGCCTCCATGACACTTTCAAAGACAGTGTAAAGAATGGAAACACCAAACTCCAGAAAGTTCTGCCTCTGAGCTTGGCTCTACCACTTGCTACGCATTCTGATGGGATGAAAAGGAATGAGAAGAAAGAGAAAAGATGCAGTGAATGAAAAGGAGAGCTCTCAAGACTGAAATTTTTTTTAAAAACTCGGTCATGATCTATGCACATTCACTTGCTTGTTCAATATTTGGTGGCACTTACTATGTGCTAAGAAAAATACTAGGTATAATTATCAGCAATACTGATAAAGTTCCTGCCCTTATGGAGCTTAGAATCTAGTAGACAATAGATACATTAAACATGTAGCACTAATAAAGTTTGATATTTGTTATAATAATGAAAGCCAATGAGCCATGGGATTGTAACAGAGAGGAGCTGGGACCTACCCAAAGACCAAAGAATAAAGCCCTCTCCCATTGTATAGTCCTACTCATTGAACAAGATAATAAAGTAGCTACAAAGCCATAAAAGACTGCACAGCCAAGACTCATCTCTCTTGGAAGAGCATGAGTGGGTCAGACACTACAGCTTCAGAAACAAGAGACCCACCTACCTTCACCATGTATAGAGACAGTACTAATACTACACTTGTATTCCAAGTTTACTGTTTGAGTTAAATTATTGTCAGGTTGTATCGGTCAGCTTTCTCTTTGCTGGGATAAAATCTCTGACTAACATAAGTTAGTGGGGAACCATTCATTTTGGCTCACAGTTCCACAGGTTTCAGTCCATGGTTTGCTAACTCTGAAACAGAAACATCATGATGGAAGGGTATGGCAGAAAGAAAGCTGCTCAGTTCATGGCATCTGGGAAGCAGAGGGCAGAAAACAAAGAGCTAGAAATGAAAGGGTCAGGAACCAGATACAAATGAAATCCCTGTTGCCCACCCAGACATACCCAGAAATGTGTTTTTATCTCCTAGTTGTTTATCAAGATTAGCCATCATAGGGGTACAGGACTCATCATGGTACATGACCTCCAGCCAGGTGCTCAATAAATTATAACTATATATTAAGATTCACCAATGAAATTCTTATTATAAAATGTAAGGATCTCTCTTCAACTGCATCCAGTGGTCACTTGGTGAGTACTTGTCAAACTGACCATCAGCAAAAGGATTTAATGAGGTTCAGCAGACCTGTGCTGTAAAGTGACTTAAGAGTTTGCACAGCAAGACCCTGTGAAAGTGCTTGCATTATTCACTTCTGGAACAGCCAACATTTGTTTCCAGCAGCAGCAGTCAGGCGTACATCCTTTCCAACCTGTCCCATCTTGCTTTACCCAAAATGTAGTCCCCACCTGTACTGATTCTATATATTCCCAAATCATCCCAGGTGAGTTTCCATTTCATTCTTTTCAATAAGTTGCAATAGAATAAATGTGGTTCAAATTTGTTGACTTTTTTAAAACTTTCCTTTCAAATCCTTTCCCCCTGGCATATATCAATTTGGTATTAGGGAAAATACGCTTGTCTCCCTTGCACTTCTGCTCACCTTCAGCATAAATTATCAAAGCATGTAATAAAATGTAAGTTGATCTGCTTTCCCAAAACTTGTTTTAATTTAGCACTACAGGTCATACTGGCTTTGTTCCTTGGCCAGAACTTCCAGGGAACTGTTTTCACATATTAATGTACACTATTTAAAGAGCCATAGTATCTTTGACAAGATAAAGGGAATTAGTAAAATCTTAAAGCCTTGCGAATAACATGTAGAATACTGTGTGTTTAGTTTGGTACCTTGAATCTTTTCCCTGCTGCATTGGCAAAAAAAGAAAGAAGATGCCCTCAAGAAAGTGCAAAGGCTTCAACTAACAGAGAGCATTTCACTCCGGTCTGAAGTGATCAAATCAAAATCGGAATCAAAAAGAAATTCAATTGCTGATTATTCTGTCCATGCCTACCCCTCCCTACTCCACCCAGGACAAAGTAAGAGGAAAAGCATGGGGTCCCCACTGATGCAGAGCTTGGAAGCGTTACATCACTGGTTACTACAATTTAAGGTGCCTAAGAGGCATCCTGGAGCTGGTGGATTGGTACGTGCCTGTAATCACAGCTACTCATGATCACAAGTCCAGGACCAGCTTGGGCAACAGAGACTCTATCTCAAAATTAAAAAAAAAAAAAATTAGAAGAGGCTGGGAACGTAGCTCAACATTCTCTGTGCTGAATCCCCAACAATGCAAAAGGGGAATAAAGCAATTTAGAGCACTTATTTACAAGTTGATTTTAGAGATCTAATTCTAGACATTCAGATTGGGTGAGTCTGGCATGGCAGATCTGAAATATTCATTTTTTTTAGCTAGTACATAAATTTGCTTCTAGTCCAAAAATATTTGATTACAATACACAATGAGGGCAGATACTTTGACATTATGTGAATACCGTGTTGATTAGACTTTTGCTCCCTCGTTTTAGCAAGCATGGATAAGGCTTACCTTAGTCAATTTATAACTATCACAATTGCAAAATGGTGGTTTTTAAAACTCCACATTTATTAGCTGGTATTTATTATTTGCTATTTCTTTCTTCTATATTACTTGGGATTTATTACTCTCTCCTTGTTCTTTTTTATATTTCTTAACTAAGATCCCAAGGAAGAGCTTGTCCAACGTTGGAACACAAGTATTTACCTTATCCAGTAAGAGCTTAAACCATTCCTCTCATTCATTTTTAATGTTCACATTGCCACACATCTGGCCACAGGAAGCCCCTTCAAGCTGCTTCTCCAACCTTCTAAGCACTTCTTTGATTTCCAGGCAGCACAGTGTTCCACACCAGCATCAGACATTTCTCTCCCTGTAGTACTCAATGGCATCTGCAAGTACAGTGATGTACACGGAAGGACCCAATAACGTTCCCGTGGTGTTTCTGCCCCAAAATGCACATCTTAAATCTAACTATGATGAAAAATCAAACTGAAATGGAAGGGTGTTCTGCCAAATAAATATATACCCTTCAAAAATGCCAATACCCAAGGCAGAGAAAGGCTAAGAAAGTGTTGCAGAATAACGGCGACAAAGACATAATATCAATTGTAATGCACGATACTAGCTTGGATCTTGATCAGAATTTTTAAAATGCCATATGCAGGAAACTTTGGAGACAACAGGTAAAATGTAAATAAGGACTATTGTAGTGGATTGACAACTGGTGGTCAACTTGTAACACCCAGCATGATACTGGGTGTGTGACGCCCACCTGAGGATTGTTGTCAGCAGCACTGGAGAAGTGAGGCTGTTGGGAGCTGAGAGAAGCTGTTGGGTGCTATTAGGAGCTGTAAGGATCTGTTGGTTCTCTTGGAGGAGCTTGTCACGCTGGCTTTCCTGATGAACTTGGCTGTTCTCATCATCCAAGGAACTCGGGACTTTGTTGTCATGGAGAAAGTTCAGTTCACTTTAGGGGAGCCCTGGTCCTCGCTTTGAGCATCACTTCCTGGCTATGGAGGGGAAGATGATACACTGTCGGTCTCCTGGAGAAGTTTGTCACATTGGCTTTCCTGATGGAGACTCAGCTGTCCTGATCATCAGAGGAGCTCAGGACTTTACTGTTGCTGAAGATGGCTATGGTACTTTTTGGAGGAGCTCTGGTTTTTATTGTGAGCATCACTTCTAGCTCCAATGCACATCCCTCAGTCTGCTGGCACATATCCTTCACCCCACTGGCATGGACTTTCTAGCTTCCACCACTGACCTTTGGGCCTTCCCAACATAAATACATGAAACAGGCCTGCATGAGACATTGTTGTTGGCTCTAGGCCTCCAGTTGGATTTGTGGGAGGCAATGTTATGAGCTCTAGGTCTTCAGCTGGACTCATTGAAGACATTGCCATGGGATCCAGACCCTCAGCTGGGGTCTTTGGTCTCTAGTGTGTAGGTTTTATGCGCTCTCTTGGATAGGATTCTCTGAGTGACTGTTATAAATAATGTTATAAAATATGTGTCCTGTATTATATTGTTCTCCTTGCAAAAACCCCAAAATACGACAACTGTAGATTACATAACATTGTACTAGTCCTAAATTTTCTGATTTTGAAAGAGAGCATGAGAAAGCAAATGTGGTGACAGATAATAAATGATATGAAAGAATTATTCGTGTTCTTCTTGCAATTTTTCTATCAAGTTATATTTCTTTCCAAGTATAAAATTTTAAATATTGGCAATTTTCCCAAGTGCAATATTGCTCCTGGGATGAATAAATATACCTATTTGACAATATATTTTAAAGTATTTGTAGAATTACTTTGAGTCCATAATTTTACAAATATTAATATTTATTGAGGCTAAGTTTGAATAAGTCATTGTAAAGGAAATTATTCAGTAAATAATAGCACAAGTGTTGTCAGACATGAGAAAAATCATGACTATTAACTAAGAACAACTGGCATTTAAAAGGAACATGAGTATTTTAGAATAAAGCACTTAAATCAGGGGCCCTATGTTCATTTAGACATGACTTCATACTTAATACCCTGAGGAAATCTCATCTTTGTCTGTAAAAAATGGGAATAAGCACATTTGTCCATACAATTGTGTGTAATGATTACATACATTCTTGCCTAGGACAAGCACTGTGATTCCACCAAGAACAGTGCTGAGTACAAACGGTGCCACCCAAGCATGCTCTTCCCTTCTCTGAATGTACTGAGACATTTAATGATGCTCCCGTCAGCTCACCTGGCATCATGGGAATGGTTCTCTTCTTGCCTCCACCTGCCCTTTCTTCCTGAGTAGAAGCTTTTACCATCCCTTATCCCTTCTGCCATTTGGAAACTCACACCTACAAACTGAGGTCTGACAAGCACAGCCATAATTAGACTCTGTGTGGTTGACTAGGCCTTCATCAGCCCACTCATTGCGCCCCACTCTCAGGGTAATGCCAGGATCTCTGGGTTCTGAGTACATGGGAGCAGGGTCCTGGGGAGACCATCATGATGTAAACACTTATTCTCACTATTTGATTGTAATGAGCTCTGTGTAACATTTAAAGTCATACAAAAACATAAATAAATGGATAATGTTTCAGTTGACATTCATTGACATTTTAGAACACAGAAGAACGGTAGGAAAGAGGAATTTACATCAGAAAATAAAACCTGGATTAGTAAACTCACTCTTCTACATTTCAACTATGTAGTGTTGAACAAGTGACTCAATCTTTCTAAGTACTGTTCAGATGTTTCTCTGACTTACCAGGGGGTGACATCTTAATAAATCCATCATAAATTGAGAGTATCCTAAGCCATAAGTGCATTTAATACATTGAACATACCAAATATCACAAATATCACAGCTTAGCACATATTAAAGTATCATTGATCACCTGACGGGAACAAGACTATATACTGCTAGCCCAGGAAAAGAACAAACTTCAAAACTCGAAGTAGAGCTACAACAGAATGAGTATCACTTTAGCACTACCGTAAAGCTGGAAGATCCTAAGTCAGAGACCACCTGTGTATGGTTTCTTCAGGTGAAAACTGGAATAGAAAAACCTACCTCATTTGTTAGCTATAAAAATTAAGCAGGATCATCTGATATAGTAGATCTTGGTGGCCCTCAGAATCAGCACTTCTAGAAATCTCCATGGTGATGTTGATGGTGCCAACCATTAGACCACACTCACATTACCCAGGACTGACGACCCTGGGGAGATGGCTAGCCCAGGGCTGAGTCCATATGCATTTCCTCCTCTCTGCTCTACTTCCACGAGCTCTCCATTTTCTAAAGAGAACTGTTAGCTGAAATAACTTACTAAGAAAAGTAAATCACAAAATGACAAGGAAAAAGTGTAAGAAATTCACAACTCTACACTAGGGGTTGATTAGGGTCAAAAGAAGATATATTTAAACCTAATTAAGACAAAGGATTCTTCTTTATGCTGAGAGAAAGTCTAAGAAAGAGTAAAAGCTCCGAGGACGTGTTGACTTCTGTCAGATTCCTGTCAGAAAAATATGGCATCAAGGGAATACAGTGACAGCTTTGAAGAGTGACAGTCCTCCCTGCAATCCTGAAGGCAGACTTAACATTATAGAACTCAGGAAATAATAATAATAGTGTACATGGATAAATTGTTTTAAATTGTATAAGTCTCTTTTGCATGCATTTAATGCATTCCAAGCCTTATTTATTCATCTTGTTACTGCTCTTATTAAATTATGGGGATTCCTGAAGAGCAGAGAACATGCCCCGTTCACATTTGTACCCCCAACATTTGGGAAAAACAACAACAACAGTAACACTGGCACCTAGCAGACATTTGACAAACACTGGCTTGAAAAGAGATTTTTTCACCCCAGGTCCTCAAATACATAATAATATCAAGTTTTGCTGAATCTAAGTTACCACTCATTATATAGTATACTATTATTTCATGCTATCTCTAAGAACAAATACTGCCATTTAAATTTTTTGTGTGCCATGGACTGAAGAGCCATCCAAATTTCAGAGATGTTAAATTGTGGTGATAAATGTGTGTGTGAAAATAGAGAAACTGCAGTAGATGAATTTCTGTGGAGTCACCCACCCTGCATAGACATGAAATGTCTAAGTGGCCACACATGAGGACTGGTGAGGACGCCATTGGTAAGGAAGGAGACACATAGGGACAGAGCGATGTTTCTTTGCAGCACAGAACATATCATAGATTCAATGACTTTGAGGTAATTAGTAATCTTTCCGGAACTGTAAGAAAAGTAGAAGTCATCTTCCATTAGGAAAAGCACAGGTGGATTCCTGCTCTTAAAGACCACATGGCCAGAAGAACCTGAGACGCTGTCCCAAAGGTTATGGTCCCTTCACTGAAAGAAGAGAAGAGAAGGAGGAGTAGGAAGAGGGGGTAACAGGAGAGGGAGGAGAGAGATGAGAGGAGAGGGAAAAGGGAGAAAGGTGAGGGTGAGAAGAGAGGGAGGAGGAGAAAACACGGAAAAGGAGCTGAAACGGAGGAGGAAGGGAGCTGGTAATGAGATATCATTCTTATTTCAAATTGCGCAAACCTGTGTAGTACTTATTAAGAAACCCCACAGCCTATAGAAAGCCAGTGAATGATAGGAGTAATCGCGTAGAAAGAAATTAAGAATTCCCTACAACCGTCATAAAAGCTTTAAATCAAGGCAGACATCTTTTTTCTACAGACTTATGTGGACCAAGGAACCACTGCACATGTTTTCAAAGGAGGTCCTCTCAACCAATAACTCTACTGAACGGCAGACTCTAGGACCTCACAGGGCCAATAAAGCAATCAGAATGATGCCCTGCTGTGGTTGAAATATGAAGTGTCTCCCTCTCAAGACTGTTTTGAGGGCTTGATCCTCAAAAGGCTTCTATGTTCCAAAGTGGGGTTGGGGAAGGTGATTGGATCATGAAGACAGTAAACTGATCAATCAGTCATCAACGTGTTCATAGCTGAATGTTATGCTGTAGAAGAAGGGGCCCGGTGGAGGAGGTGGGTCACTGGGTGTGCCTTCAGTATCTCTCTCTCTCTCTCTCTCTCTCTCTCTATCTCTTCCCCTCCCTCTCTCTCTCTCTCTCCCTCTCCCTTTCTCCCTCCCTCCCTCTCTACCTTCTCACTGCTTTCTGGCATTCTGGCATCATGAGTTGAGTACCTTTCCACCCTCATGCCTTTCAAACATGATGTTTCTGCCATGGAGTCAGTTAATATCACATTAACTAAAATCCTTGAAACCATGAGCTAAGATAAATGCCTTTTCCTTTAAGTCTGTATGTCAGGTATTTTATCCTGGCAACAGAAAAGCTAATGCATCCTCAAATAAGGCTTTCTCTACCTGGGGGCCACAGAGTGTCACTATAACTCATAGTAGGAGTAGCAAGCCTGTGCTTTTCTGAAGCTGTCTTTACTTCAACTGAAAAGACAGTTGTGCATATTCTTTCAAGTAATGATTTGGGCAAGTTACTTAATTACTTTATACCTCTGTTTCTTCATCTATAAAATAATTGGAGCCATGGTATCCACCTCATTGTGATGCAAGAATAAAATAAGTTCATACACGAGCACCTTTTGAACAATGCCTGGCATATGACAATTATGCAATGAATGCTGCTTCTTTTTTACAATTGTTACCTGACATAGAATTTTTCATAGATTAGTACAATGACATCAGGCTGTACTTCTGGTTGTGGAACATGTTGCATATCTTTTTCCCAAATTTAAAAAATGCCTAGCATAAAACAGGGAGTAGAAAATGACCAATTCCATAACAGTGGGAAAGAATCCAACTCCAGAAACCAGAAAATATGATGACCACATCACTTGAAGAAGCTATAGCATCTCAAATCCTTCACCTACCTTTCCTTGAAGGATGCGGATGGTGCGATGTGTAAGCTGTCATACACAAAAGCATTAACCTCCAGAATCAAACGTGCCTGTTAATGAAATGACATGCCTCTCACACCGCCACCCCCTTACAGCAGCTCCCACTGGAACCTCGGCACATCCACATCATGTTTGTCAGTTGGCTCAACTCCTTAAGCACAGCATAATTTGGAAATGTGAAAGATCCCAAATTATCTTATCCTGAGGTGACAATTCAAATACAATGCCCACAAGTCCAGACAGTTTACAGGCAAGTAAACACATCGTGACAGTAGCAGGAGTATCCATCACATAACCATTTAGGAAAACAAGTTTATTTCTTATCTGTAAGATTAATGAACCAGGCTACGACCTCACCTCTAATTGTGTCTGAACAGAAATTAGGTGCTGTTTTTAATCTATTCTGCAGTGACAAAATAATGTCATGTCACGAAAGTTCACAAAGAGTCTACTCTTACCTGTAGAATTATTTAAAATATACACCATCCAGCCATTAATCTAAAATTATTAAAATTTTTCCAGATGCACTTACATTTCAAGAAAAAACATAAATATCAGATATAGCCCAGCTGCTTACATATACCTTCTGACAAAATAAGACTTCTTTTTTTATTAAAAATATAACTGTAAAAATATCTATCTACATAGAATATTACTTGTATATTTTAAACACTATTGATAATTGTATATCTTTCAACATTTTGCTAAACTTCTTTATCCCAATAACTCTTCAATTCATGTACCTCACATTATTTTAAATAAATACTTAAATCGACCACTATAACAGGATACTTTTGAAGGTCCAACCACAAATATAAAGCTCTTTTTGCTATCAAAATTATTGTGCATCTAATGAAATTTTATATGGTTGAAAATAGACACATCTGCTGAGCTTTTTTTTCCACATGGGATATAACATATGTTTTATCCTTAGAATTCCATATTGTAGCAAGACTGAGTAAGTGCAGGAAGGGATTCATCCTGAACATAAACCTCTCTCGTAGAGAAGCAAGGAAGGCAATATGTGCAAGAGGTGAAGTCACCATTTCCCAGGGAAGCCCCAAGTAGGAGGCAGGTGGAAGCCTGGGCCAGGTCCACGGGGTTGATTTTGGGAATGAAACTTAGATATAATTTCAAGTGGGATCATCTGCATTATATTCACATGTAAACATATATGAAAAGAAGGTGTAACGAAGCAACACTGAAACACAACCACTAATCCAGGTGATAAATTCTGCTCACTTAACAGCCTAGGAATTTCTAGACAAGGTTCCTAAGCCAGAAGAGATGATCTCCTAGCTTCTGCAACTGTGTGCAAATGTGTGAACAGGTGTGTGGGAGCTTGTGTTTATTTCTTTTTCAACTGAAATATTTTTCCATCTCTAAATTATCCAAACCATGCAGAGTCAACACAACAAGCACTCAAGAAATAATGTAGATCTTCCCCAAATGGAAAGGGGGTTAAGAGATAGAGTTAGGAGGGAGGGAAGTGAAAGAGAATTTTAAAATGTGTCATGTACACAAACCATGGAAACAGAGAGAGAGAGAGAGAATATGTAAAATGGGTTGTTCCCTAAGGATGAATGAATAGCTACAGAGCATCCTCTTTTAAGAGAAGCAAAATAACTAGTAGAAACCAAAGTCTAGAGTCCATTAGTTCCCCTGTTATCTCCTTAGTCCTTGTACAAGAGAAGACTTGCATGGACCTCAGCAGTGGCAAAAGTTCCATGATTCTGGGTGCTACCAGCTGGATCCTCTGGTCACACCTTTCCTGGTCGTGTGCTGATGGGAAGGACACAGGGCCTGATCGGGCTACTAAGCACAACCTTTCACTGATGGAATTTCCTCTGTTCATGGCCCTGAAATATTTCTTAGGAACTAGGAAGAGCTAGGAGAGATAAATCCATGGAGTGGATGACTCTCCTTCTTCTCACCAAGGAAAACAAGGCAATAGCTTAACTAGTGTCATAATTCTCAACCAGTAATAGCACCGAAGATGTGTACTGAGGACCTCCAGAAGAGCACTGGGATAAGTATTTTCCTAAAAGCATGAGAAGATTTACACAGCTCACTGGGGACAGGAGATTGGGAAGCAAGTAACTAAATCTATAATAGCCCCTCTTAGCTGCAGGGGTTATGTCCCAAGGTTCTCAGGCAAAGCCTGAACTGTGAATGGTACTACTTTTACTGTTTTATACAAAATATCCCATTGTTCCTCGAACCATGACAAAATTCAGTTTACAAATCGATGAGATCTTAACAATAATAAGACAATTATTAATAGAGTAATAAAATAGACCATTATTAAGTGAACACGAGTCATTGAGTACTGTAATAGCCCAGCTGAGAGACAGCTACCATGTGACTAACTGATCAGTGTACATACAGCTGGATACATTAGGATGGTGTGATTCACTTCCCAACGGGACAGAGCAGGCCAGCATGAAGTTTTATCAACCTACTCAGAGCAGTGTACAGTTTAAAATCTATACATTGTTTATTTCTGGAATTTTCCCGTTAAGGTTTTCAGACCAGAATTGGGCAAAGGTGACTGAAACTGCAGAAAGTAAAACCACAGATAAAGAGAGAATACATCCTGCCTAAGTGTTAAACTCAGATAAATGGAAAGTGCTATGAGATGTGAGGCAGAAATCTAAAACCCCTACAGAGAAGTCATGGAAGTCTTCATGAAAAGATGTGATTTGATCAAGTTCATAACAGAAAAACAACCCAGAGAGAGAAATTATGGAAACTGCACTCTTCACAATAGCATCTAAAAAATGAAATGCTCAGGAATCAATCTAACAAAGGATATCAAAGATCTGTACAGTGAAAATTACAGTACACTAAAAACACGGGATCAAAAAGAATATCAGAAAATGGAAAGAAAGCCCTTGCTTTTGGATAGGAAGTATCAACATAGTGAAAATGGCCATACATACTTAGCAAACTGCCATAAAGATTTAATGCAATCCTGATTTAAATACCATTAGCATACCTCACAGATCCAGAGAAAACACTCTTAAAATTCATTTGGAACCAGAAGAGACCTAAAATAATAAAAACAGTCCTGGACAACATAGGCAAGTCAGGAAAAGTCATAATCCCAGACCTGAAATTATACCAAATACCTACTGTAACAAAATCAGCATGGTATTGGCAAAACAAAGGCCTGAGGATCAGTGGGACAGAATACAAGGTGCAGACACAACTACAAACACACTCAGCCACCTTATCTTTGACAAAAGGGCCAAAATGGATCAAAGATCTAAATATTAAAATAAGAACACAAATTTACTAGAAGAGAAAATAGGTAGAAACCTCAAAAGCACAGGTACAGGCAGAGGCTTCGTGAACTAAACCCAGACTTCAAGGGAAATATTGCAAAGGATCAACAAATTGGATCTCACCTTATTAAAAAGCTTTTATGCAACAAAAGAAATCACCAACAAAGTGAAGAGACAACCCACAGAATGGGAAAAAATTATAGCCAGTTGTACCTCAGACAAAAGACTTTTATTTAGAACATGAAGAATTGAAAAAAATAATAACACCCAAATTCAAAGACCCTATCCAAACACAGGACTTCTGAGAAGAATATATACTCCTCAGATGAAGAAATACAAACGACAAATCAATACATGAAAAAATGTTCAGAATCATTGGTCACTGGAGAGACTCAAATTAAAACAACACTGAGATTTCATCTCACTCCAGAAAGAATGACTATTATCAAGAAATCAACCAATAAAAAATACTAGAGGGACTGTGGGGAAAAAGGACCTCTTCACTGTTGGTGGGAGTGTAGACTGGTACAAACACTGTGGAAATCAGTGTGCAGAATCATCAAAAAACTAAGGTTGGAGGTCCCATTTGACTCAGCTATTCTCCTTCCAAGTATCTTTCCAGAAGAATTAAAAATATCGTACTACCCTATGCGCACCCATGTTTATAGCAGCACAATTTTTAATAGCTAAATCTTGGAAACAACCAAAATGCTTATCAATCAAGGAATGGGTAAAAAAGATGTGACTTTTATAGAATGGAGTACTACTCAGCATTAAAAGGATAAGATAGAGACTTTTATAGATAAATGGATGCAACTTGAGACAATACTTGTAAGTGAAATAAATCAGAGCCATATGTGTAAACATAGTATTGTCTAACTAGTGTGAGAAACTGAACAAGTAAGATCTAAAAGGTACAGTAGATATTGTGAATTCAGAAGAAACTATTCTAAAGAAAAGACAAACTATGATGAGGGAAGGGAAAGAAAGGAAGGGAAAAAGAAAAAAATATATATATATATACAAAATAGTTAAGATAGATATACAGCTCATTTCTCCTAGTTCATTGAAAAGAAAGATTTGTACTAATATTATTTGGATGAGATATTATGCCTATATCTTGTATTCTGAATAAATACTACAAAGACAACAATACCCAAAGTACTAATTATTGAAACTCTCCCAATACCTGCTTTATTGTTTTCTCTTTAAAATAAAAAATATATAAAAGAAAAAAGAACTGGTTGGTTATAGAAGCAGAGAATGACAGAAAGGTAAAGTATAATCCAGAGGCACTGAGCTATCCAAAGGCAGACGGTCTAGTCCATAACTCTCAATTGTATGTAGTGTGGAAAGGCAAGAAGAAGATGAACCCAGGACAAAAGGAGAGAGACAGATTTGCAAGGTCCTTTGTACTAAAATTCGAAAGCTCATGTGTTGAAATATAAGCCCCATTGCACTGGTATTAAGAAGTGAGGTCTTTGGAAAAATGATTAAGTCATAGGGGGTTTACATGTATGACTGGATCCATGCCTTACGAAAAAGCTAGAGGGAACTAGATTAAACCCTTTCTGCCTGTCTGCCTTCTACCATGTGAAGACACGGACTTCAAGGATCATCTGGGAAGCAGTGACTGGGCCATCACCAGACACTGAATCTGCTGAAAACTTGGTCTTAGGCTTCCTAACCTCACAAACTGTGGTAAATAAATGTTTGTTCTTTATAAATTACCTAGCCTGCGGTGGTTTGTTATAGCAGCATGAACAACATAACATTCCCATATCCTGGGAAAGAAGTGAAAGTCAGTGGAAATGTTAGGTCAGGTATTATGTACATACCTGGATGTCCCCCAAAGCCTCAGATACTCACCAGTGGGGCTTTGGGGAGGTGATTCAGTCATGGAGGTGTGAGACTTATCAGTTGATTAGTCTATTGGTAAGTTTATAGCTAAATGTGATGTTGGTGGATGTGTTTATCCTGGAAATATTTATCTCCCTCTCTCCACCTTTGATTGCTCTCTCTCTCTCTCTCTCTCTCTCTCTCTCTCTCTCTCTCTCTCTCTCTCTCTCTCTCTCTCTCTCCCTCCTTCTCTCTCTCCCTCCCTCTCTCTGTTTCCCATTGCCATACCATTAACTGTTTCTTAACTGTTTCTCCTCTGCAATGTCCCTCTGCCATGATGCCCTGCATTGGAACCAGTCAACTATAGACTGAAATCTTTACAAACTGCAAACCAAAATAAACTTTTCCTCACTTAAGTTGTAAGTGCCTGGCATCTGATCCCAGAAATGAGAAAGTAATAGGACATTAAGGAAACTGTAAAAGGATGTTAGATCACCAATGACTATGCATAAGATGAGAGGAAAAAATTTAGTTTGTAATAATTCCCTAGGCAAGAGATAATGGTGGTTGGCACTGTAGGAACAGCATCAGTAACAAACAGAAAGGAGAAAATCAGAAAGACATTTCTGATGTAGAATCATGGGGCATGTTGCCCAATTAAATAGGCTGAATAAAGGAGGTTGAGAGAAATGAACCACATAAAGACTTTTATCTTCTATGATTGAGTGGAATTAACATTTTCAATCAAGAAGAACCAGGTTTGGACAGATTGAGTTTGAAATGCCAAAGTAAAGCAATAGACAAAGAGAAGTATTAGGAAAATTTTATGATTAGTAGTTTCTGATGACATTTAATTTCTGCAATATCTTGTTTAGAAAATACAACAAGCATGCAGACAAACCATAGAGCACATTTGGCAATTATATCTATTAAGAATCTCAAATAAAATTGAACTTAAATTTCAACCTCAAATAAAAATTCTGTCCACCCAAACTCCTCTATATTCTCCTTTTTCTTTATGCTAAAGCTCAGTTCCCACTTATAGGGAGTTTTCTTCTATTTTCAAAGTTTAAAGTCATATTTTCTGAATCCTACTGTCAAAAGTGCATGTGGGGGACTTCTGGGAAGATGGTGACCAGATAAGCAGCAGAAAAAGATCCTCCTGGAGGATGACCACCCAGACACTGCAACATGAGAAAGACAGGAAGGAGAGAAGTGGGTGCCCTGGACCCAGGAAGGATCTGAAATGAGAATGGAAGCCCTCAGAAAGAGCAAGCAAGACCTCTCCTGGAGGAAAGCCTCGGAGGGCCGCCATGGCCCAGTTGGATGACGAGGAGGAGGAGGGAGTCACCGCTCCAAACACAGCCTCAGCCCGCTCCCTCATTCCCACACTGGCAGCTTCAGCTCCAGAGGCCCAGGCTCACAGGAGCCTCCTGACTTGGCCAGGGGAAAGTGGAGTTCAAAGAGCTGATCCAGGACCGAAGCAGAGAAAGTGCCCAGAAAAGAGGCAACACCAGTAGGGAGATGTCAAACCCCGTGTGAGGATGAGAAGTTACAATAGCCACTAAAACAGAATCTCCACTCAGCAGCAACCTTTCTAATCAGTGCCCGAAGGTAAGGCAGAGTCAAAGCAACCAGTACACAGCCCACCACACCCAGCTCTACACCTGCCCCGAGGCTGTGGCCTTCTACCTCTCCACTGTGTGAGCAACTACCAGCAGAGAGCAGTAGAGAGCATTGGCCGTGACCCCAGGGCCACAGCAACTTCCAGGGATCCAGCCAAAGAACAAACGGGAACTGGAGCACAACAGTAAGGGAGAGCTGCAGATGGTGGTGAACCACAAGCCCCCACACCCTTCTCACTCCAACAGCAAGCAGGAAGCACGAGCTGAGTTACTGGGCTTAAGCTCCCAACCTGAACTCCCTCTCAGAGCACCTTGAGTCTTGGTGACCCAAGCACTCAACATGTGTCCCTGACAGCAACGGGCTGAGTCCACAGGCTTCAGGACTCACTCTAAACTACTAATATGAGCACCAAGAGGGACTTCATACTGCTTGCATATATGAACCTTGTATGAACCCAGAGCTACAAATTACAGGAAAAGCAGCAGTCCTGGAGTCCGAGAGACAACAACATACTCTACACAGCAGACACGAGAAAATCCTCCAATTCTCTCCTAGAACTAATAACTAAACTTAGTACACACCCTGGACTACCACAGTGAGCACAGTTGGAGGACACTTCACACCACTTGTGCCCAGCGTCATAAGTGCACCCAATGCCCAGCTGCAAGGGGCAGGGAACAGCAACACTGGAGATCGAGAGGTGGGAGGAGGTGAAGACCTGGAACTAGGGAGCAGACCCAGTTCTCTAGCTGGGTGGGGATAGCCTCCAAAGAGTCATAGGCAGCCTGCAGGGAGACACTGGTGGCCTATAAGGGGACCCCAGAGGTCTTCACAGGGAGCTCAGTAGCCTGAGGGGGAAGGGAGCTCTCTCCAGGCTACATGAGAACCCTGAAGACCTGGAAGGGTCCTCCAGCAGCTCAGCAACAGGGCAGAACCCAGCATTCTGCAGGAGTGACCCCATGGACTCAACCAGGCCCCAGGGAGCACCTCACCAGGGCAGCCCCAGAGACTCGACCAGTCCCTCAGCAGTGCAGTGACAGGGCATCTGCAGGGGCGATCCTGTGGACTCAACCAGGCCCCCGGCAGCACAGCAATGGGGCGGAGCCTGGCAGTCTGTGGGGGTGACCCTGAAGACTCCACCAGGCCTCTGGATGTGCTGTATTGAGGCAAAGCCCAGCTATTCACTGGGTAACCCCGCTGACTCGACCAGACCCCCGATGACCTTGAGAGCTTGTCAGTGGGGGCTTGACCATAGTGACCCTGGTTCCCTGCCTATGTACTGCCTTTGAGGATGGGTGTTTTTCCACCTCCTGCCATAGCAATTTGTTGTTTTTTGTTTTTTTTTTTGCGGTACTGGGGATCGAACTCAGGACCCTGCGCTTGCTAGGCAAGCACTTATTCCACTGAGCTATATCCCCAGCCCTGCCATAGCAATTTGTGTACACCCATGTTTGTTACAGCATAATTTGAAGCAGCCATGTCTCTTCCCAATCTGAGAGCCCAAGGAAATAAATAAACCAAAAAGTACAGTTATCAGAGGGAAGATGACTGATTGGGTGGTAGAACAATGGAGATGAGATTGGAGAAAACTTGTTGTGGCAAAAATCAGAAATCGGGTCAAACTCTGCAGGGGATCCAGAGACTCATCCAGAACAAATGGAGTTTTAATTAATTTTAAGTTAGGATCAATTTGGACCGGTCATTGCCCCCT